>JBBPQV010000423.1:0-21703 GCA_038092675.1 Boletus rufocinnamomeus
CTATCTATGGTGGTAGACCAACCTTTTAGAACAAAATACTTTGGCCAAGTACCTCCCAGATTCGTGAACGTATTGAGCAACTGTACCGATCAAAACCCCTGTGGAAACTGCGGAAAATCGTGGTACTCACCGTCATGTAGGTCCCTCCAATCAGAGGGTCGGAGATCCTCGTGTGGAAGGCCGAGATACCTACGAATTGAATGGTACTAATGGGCCGATAAGAAGAAGCACCCCGCATGATGGAGAGACACTCACGATGCAAATCCCTGCAGAACGGTGTGTATCACCAGGTATGTGAAGAACCCGTAAGATAGCGGTGGTGTTGGAAACAAATAAACAAGGAACGTCGATATCAAGGCAAAAACCAGCCGTGGCCAAAATGCCCATATCCAGGGGCGTAATGGCTTATTGCCACTTGACCATTTAGCGGCGAGCCAGCCACCAAGGATTTGAAACGGAAAGTCTATGAGGACCACGATGGCGAGATCTTCACGACCCAATCCCTTTTCGATCATCTTTAGGCTTGTGACCGACTCATTGGCTTGGAAACCGATTTTGGCAAAGCAATGCATGATGATGAGGGCTTGTACATCTGCAGGGATGGCATATAAAGAATACCGACCACTTGCAGATTTACCAATACCCACGTTTTAATTTGCAAATGTTCCAGATGGTCTTGTAAACAGATGAGACGGTCATTTCGGAATCATCAAGCGACTCGGTCCCCTACAACGGGATTTTAAAAAACCGATAGTAGCTATTTGCGATTACACACCTCCTTCTCGAAAAAGATGAGCCAGAAAGTGACGCCAAAGCACAGGAGGCTGCAGAACTGTAGGTATGTGCTCATGGTCAAACGTGGTATTCCCCATTTTTGACTGGGAGGGATGTGAGCTGACACCATATCAGAGAGGATTTCACGTACGAGAATACTTCACTGTTGAGGGCGAGGAATACTGTGAAAGATGCAAAAAAGCCTGTATTTAAACCGATTGTCTGGCAAGTAGATGCAAAAGACAGATTTTCTTGGGATAAGAGAGTCAAAGCCCAGCCGTCTACAGCAATGTCTATCACGGAGGGACGTGTTAACCAACTGGTCGTGAGGGGCAAAGATACATACCTTGCGTTGCGGAGAACATGACAAGGGAAGTGAATACGAACGTGAGTTCGTGTACGTTGTCTGCCGGCTGACAAGGTTCAGTTTAAAACGAAACAAAACAGAAGTGATGAACGAACATGCTCGAATAATCTCTCGGCGTTTCCTGAAATATAGAGCATCATAGAACCGATTATGAGCTGCATTGGAATGATCCATGATTTGCGCCGACCGACGGAGGAAAAGAAGGTGGAGTCGACGATGGGCGACCATAGCAATTTGAGAGAATACGGATAACTGGAGAGAGCGAACACTCCGAGCTGGGAGTAAGACAGATGCTCTCGTAGAATGAACGGCACGGAGCCTTGAATTCTGAGGGGTTAGATGATGGGTTGACAGGGAAATGTGTGCATACCTAGCGCAAGGCCCAACTACGAGTCTCGGGATTAGCGTGGCTTCGCCAGAGACGCGTGTCACTCACCGGAACTCCTTGAATGAGGTCTGAGAGGGGTGAGCTACAGAAGCGAGATAATAGGAAGGAGCAGACGGACAAAGAACGATGAGCAATGACATGGCTCTTCTGTCTCTGACGGAGAGAGTCTTGGTTTTTTCGTGAACCTCGCCGAACGACATTCGATCGTCGTGTGTCGGGTCGTGCTCCTGGGACAAGAGAGACAGCTGCACCTCGTCGCGTTCGTCTCCATCCGAGGCTCTTCTTGAGTGCCGTACCATGGTCGGTCCACGCGGGGAAATGTGAATGCTATCCAAAGTGGACGCGGTCGGTTTCTTGCGGTGGGTGTGCATGTCAGTCTGATCTTCTACGTTAATGTTGGGCCGGTGGCGGAGGCTGGGGAGATGAGGCTTCGCGGGTGACTCTTGACGGACAGTTGACATGGCCGTACCAGCGAAGACTCGGAGTATCGGTGTTGACTTGCAAGTTTGATGGCTGTCTATTGCCAATCCGGACGACACGTCACTCATCCACATACAACGATGAACGTATATAAGACATCAATAATATCCCCCCCCACACAGCGCTCAGATGGCGTCCACGCTCCATCTCGCGCTCGCCTTGGGCCTTGTGTATCTTCTACGCTTTATCTATTTCAGAATCTCCACCATGCTTGCCTTGTGGCATGTCCCTGGCCCAAAATCGAACTCGTGGTTGTGGGGGGAGGAGCAAATTCTCTACCATGACGCGCCCGGCGTGCACTATGTAGAGTGGCATCGTAAGTTCGGTACAGTTGTGCGGTTTTCCGGTGCATTCGGGGTTCGTCTTCCTGTGCATCGAGTCCACTATTACTGAGATAGTCCTCCAAAGTACCAGATCCTGTCTATCACCGACTCTCGCGCCATCAGTTATATCGTGGGGGAAGGAACGTACCAGTTTCCTAAGCCCAATGGCGTCAGAACATGGTTCCAGTTACTGCTTGGTAAAGGGATTCTTTGGGTAGAAGGTGATATAATTCCGTGTCATGACTTGGTCCATCCCGACCCTCTTTCCATAGGGAAAGAAGCGCATGAAAGACAGCGCAGGACCGTTGCACCTGCACTGAGGTAACTCGATTTCAGAATAAAACAATGGATGCTATTTGGACTTGACTGATACCTCAGCCCCCAATCTGTGAGACACCTGACGACACTGTTTTATGAGAATGCCACAAAGGTGAGTTCAACCAATTCAGTGCACGGACAAAATCCGACATTTGCTGGAGATGGCCATCCAATGGCAAAAGATTTTTGATGATTCTCAAGCTGCTCAAGTCACAATCGAGATGGCGGATTGGGCCGGCCGATTTGCGTATGTACGCCAATCTAGTGACCGACAGGGTGCTCATATGTATCTGAACAGGCTTGATACCATCGGGCGAGCTGCATTCTCGCACGACTTCGAGTGCCTAAATGGTCAACCGCATGCTCTGGTACATGCTCTAGATAGCCTGACGAACCACGAGAAGACGCAATGGACGTTCTATATGCGTGCCCTCTTTTGGCTGGCCCCATGGATCTTACACTTCGGTAAGAAAGGAAATCTCATCCGCAAGACTCGCAAGGAGCTTGGCGAACTGGCTATGGTCATCTTGAGCGACGCGAAAATCAGCAATGACCCAGATAGCAAGTCATTGATGTCCTTAATGCGTACGCTCAAAGGTGTTATTTTTGGGTCCAGGCTAACCAAGAATCAGTGAGAGAAGACAGATCATCTATGACACCTTATTTGGACGATGAGCAAGTGGCAGCACAAATGCGGACAATCATCTCTGCGGGCTACGAGCCCGTGTCCGCTACGATTGCTGTAAGCAGGACCTGTCACCCGAGTGACGTCTCACAACCTGACCACTGACAGTGGCTCTTTTATGAGCTGGCCATGGATCCCGAAAGACAAGAAGCTATCCGGAATGAGGTGTCAATCGCATGTGATCCATCATACGACGCGTTGAACAACGATTTCCCGTTACTGCACGCGTTCTTCATGGAAACGTTACGCATGCACCCCCCCGTATTGGAGAACCACCATCAGGTACCTCAATCTATATTATGTCCTTCGTAATGACTAAAAGTGACCCCCTAGGCTTCTGAAACCATGGTCGTTCCCTTATCCGAGCCCCTGCCTGGTACCACTGATTCTCACCTCATTATACCGAAGGGAACCGTCTTGGCCATGCCAGTCAATGTGATTCAGAAGGATAAGTCCACATGGGGACCCGACGCCGATGTTTTCCGTCCAGAGCGATGGCTGCAACGCAATACTCGAAACAATCGCGAGCTGTTCGCGTTCAGCCTCGGGTGAGGGGACTAATTTGGGCACTCGTCATCTTGTTGACCCATAGTTACAGTCCACGTGGTTGTTTGGGCAGGAATTTTGCAGCTGCTGAAATTAAAGTGAGTACAGAAGCAGGATTTTTGTAGCGCAAGTTAAGACTATCCCACATAGGCCCTGACAGTCATTCTCTTGCGTCAATTTTCGTTTACATGCCGGTGCGACATAGAAAGTTTCCAGACGTTTGTCATTCGGCCCAGGATCGTAGGAGAGGGACCAAGTTCCCTTCCCCTTCTTGTCCGAAGAATCTTGGACTGAGTTGGGATTCAGTATAGTTTAACAACATTGATCGGTCTTCCTTGTCATTCTTGGTCCTCCAAGTGTTAATTACGCTTCCGGGGTGAAGCAGTTACATAGATCTAGTACTTGTGCCTCCCCAGTCAAAAGAAATGCGGTGTGAGATATGGGGCAACAAGGAAAAGAAATATTTGGCGGTCGAAATACCACCTCGACTCCATTATATGTGAGGGATATTCGCGGATGGAGATGTCCACTAGCAGCCTGGCACAATCAAGGGGTGGAGCTATATTTTGAAGTCTGGTGAAGATGTGTTGACCGAAAACGAAAGCTTCGTACATGAAATAGACCAGGTGTATTCGCATTCCAATTTCAGTACCTCACCGACTGTCTTTGCCCACCTACAGTCGAGTAAACAATGTCAAGACAAAATAAATATGCATCGAATATGTATACGTAGCCGATGTAAATGCTACCGAGCGTACATTCAATCCTTTTTCTGCTTCTTAGATCTGGGCTTTTCCAAATCAATCTCCTCAGCTTCGTCGTCATCGTCCTCGCTCTCCTCGTCCTCGGAGTCAATTTCATCTGAAGGAACATTTCCGAGGAAGTAGTCGGTAGCTTCAACGAAGACTTCGTTGGCAATAGTGGTTCCGATCTAAACCCAGATGAACCCTGTCACACGCATGTTTCGTAAGTCAACTTACATCGAATGGATCAGAGCTCATTTCGAAGAAGTTAAAGAAACTGCCAGCTTCAGCGGGCATGTCAGATTCTTCTACGTCTTCTTCCTCGACACGAGGGTGCAATTTTGTCAACGCGTTCTCTGGATCTTTCCAGTTGATTTTGGTGGCCTGAGTAAAAATGATGAGAAATCTTTCAGAGTAGGTGTGGAGAGTATTCATACCGAAGGCTTTACATCACGAGCCCACACGAAAGAAAGCATCGAGGGCGTCAAGCCATCCTCGTCGGGCTGTTCTCCAGCAGCCTCGGGCGGTGGAACATACTTGTACTCTTTTTTCAGGACAGAGTCGGTGAAGTATGGGTTTGATTTGAAGTGCTACGCTGCGAGTGAGTACTATGACACAGAATGCGACAGAAAACTCACAAATTCAATGGTGAAGCACCTTGGCTCGTTAGGATAGCGTGCCACCCATAAGTCTTCCAAGTAACTCAAGGCAATACGATCAATATTGTGCTGAGCTTGGAAGCCAATCAAGGGATGGTTCATCAACGCAATAGGCCAAAACTTTGGTATCGCTTTGGCAACTTCACGTCGTTTTTCGTAGACAGGGCGAAGCGTCTCATGTCCACGACGCTCTGAAGTGAATTCAAATTACAGTGGGTCTCAACACCTTCAGCGAAAATACGACCCACCTAGGAGTAGTTCAGCACGTTCAATTTGCTTTTGGACGTCTTGCAATTTTTGGGCATCCTCATCACTGAGCTCAACGCTCTCAAGAGGGTTTTTTTCCGTGTCAGTGCCGGGAGATGCGCGTTTTTTTCCAGACATTCTTATACAACGGAGAGTGGGATGCTGCAATATAAACTCGCCGGGGGCGTTGCAGAAGTTTTGGATCTATCTAAACTCCGCTGTAGGGTTCGGCCACACGCTAAATTAGGTAAACACAGCAGATTTATGGATATTTAAGTTGACTAAATAAGATCATCAAATATAGTCATGAGCCGAAACTTCAAGTTTTGTTTCATTTTCTGACCTAAACTTGAAGTTTAATACCATTTACTTAGGATTAATTCGAAGTTTGGTTGTTCTGATGATACTTTGTATCTCATTTCAAGTTTAGTTTCCCATTAAAACCTGTCCTAAATCACCAGAAATCTGTTGTGTAACAATTTGGGAATGAAACAAGGTTCAAGGGTAACATATTACATGAGTAGCAGACGGCAAGTTCCTACCCTAATCTACCCTTTGCTTGTTTCCCATCTCTATTTCCTCCATCTTGCTCACAGTTAGCGCCCTTTTCCTGGCTGTCGGAACTCCATCCGCGGAGAAAACCTTCCCTGACAAACCAAACTTCTGGGCGAATGAGCCTTTCAAGCCCTTGCCGTGGTGCGCAGAGCGGAATCCCGGTCCCTCATAATAGATAACATCCGTTGGTGGTATCAGTCTTGGCCACGATACATATTCGATACCGTAAATCATGATGAATGTAATCGCAGAGGCCGCGACGACCAGCCAAAGCATGAAATAGTAGAAGAGAGAGTAGTCTGCACCGAAACGATCAAAACTTGCGAACCCCGAACTTGTTCGCAACTCACCCGAAGTTCTAGGCAGTGTGAGGCCAGCACAAATCATGAACAGCGCAAAAGACATGATGTAAGGAACCTTAACGTTGATGAGCGGACGGATAGTTCCCAAGACGCAAACGACTCACTGAGCGGATGACTAGTGGCCGGGTGTCTGCCAACAAGGAAATAGCTGTGATCGGATTCTTCCGCGGAGTCCATGCTCCAGTCACAAGGTCGAAGCCATCCTGCCTCGCGCCGTCAAAATAATTATTTCTGACGTATCGCATTGTACTCTTATAGCCATCTTCAAGGAGACCCATCTTTGTTCGCTTGTTCGTTCTTGTGAAGTCTGTCTTCAATGCACCAGAGCCAGCATAGGCTTTTGCGATCAGATCAGCATGGTCGGCCCACACTGTCCGGATATTAGTTGTATACCATCAGGTAATATTTAATGGTAGGATAGACGCTTACACTCTCGAAAATCCCTGCTCAAGGCGTGAAAATCATCTAGACCCTCACCCTCGGCGAGTACCCCGAGCGCTTTGAGCTGGTGATTTAGTGTCCACTTTGCCAACGTTGCCTGCACGACGTTCGTGCGATCCAAACTGTCCATGCAATTTGTGCGGACAACTCCTCGCTGAGTTTTCACATGATCAGGTCGGGACATGTCGAGGTGGAAATAGCTAAGGACACTTGAGTAGGAGAATTCGTATCAATGACAGCACCATACCCCTGCTTCAGAAGGTCATCTTGCATCCTTTCAACGAGGGTATTGATACGGTCCCAACGCATATTCTTGCATTCGCTGTGGAAATCGAAATACTGGTATTTGACGCCTACCACCTCAGCCTAGAACAGACACGTAAGTGGTACAAGAGACACGACTAAGAATAACATACTTGATTAAAGATGCGTTCATATGCATCTTTGACGGGCTGTTCGTACCCTTTTTGGTTGACCAAGTTGACCAAGTTCTGTTCGCCATAGATCGAAACTTGTTCTTGTAGATGGCGGCGCAAGGAATCGACCTTTGAGGATGTTGAGCATTTTATCACCTTCTGACATTGAGCCACTTACGGCATCTTCAAGGTCCATCACTTGCAAATCAGGTTTGTACCTCAGCGTATTGACTTCGGCCCAAAACACGGGAACACTTCCTCGAATCTGGGCAAAACTGAGCTGGTGAGAAAACTTTTCAACGTTGGAAATGCGGCCTGCTGCTTGTTCTTCGACGAGAAGTATCTGTTCTGTCTCATTAAAGTTTGCAACGTGCCCATCCTGGTCTATGCCTCGGCGGAAGTACCGTGTACCCGCACGATACCGTGACCTCCGGCTGATGAGACATAGCTGGAGCCGGTGCCCATGGATATAGCTAGTGCGGACATCAAATGCTGGTTATTGATATCAACACGAATGTATGATATGTCTGTCACTGAACACCCACTGCCGTATACTATAGGAAGGATGTAGGGACTGAGCTGCTCGTGTTTCAGCGTCAGAGATGCCACAGTACAAGATAATTGTTTTTCTCACATCTTGTGCAATGTCGGTGTCGATCAACCTTGACTGCAGGAACCTAAAGAGATTGTCAAAATCCTGCTGAATGGATGAGATGATGGGCGAACTTGTTCCAAAAAAACCTGTCATCCGCCTTGCGAGCTATCAGACGCGAAGAATTTGGTCCAAATCATTCATTTACCTGTTCCCAAAGAGACCTTTCGAGGTTATTCTCCCTCTCGGCCCACTGTGCCTGCAAGCGTGTCGACAAATCCCATCCATAGCTAAACAAGAAGTGGCCGCCGAGCAAATGAGACCGCACGAGTGCCAGCAGGTGTCCCTCGACAGGATGTGGTGCATTCTGGACGGAGACGTTTGGATTAAGGGGAAGGATATCGAAGTCTGCAGCACGGTATACATCGTGTCCCATGAAGCGTGCTCGGTGCTCTCGGCCAGTCAGAATGATGATATACTCCGCTGTCGTAGGATATGATGGGTCGCTTGCAAGTGAAAATCAAACATTGGGAACGCACACAGTGCCAAAGAAATCATCCCGAGTATCCCGTACACCGTCTTTTCATACCTCGAGGCAGTAGGGGGTGCTAGCGTGTTAGGCGCTGGATATCTCGGGTGTGAGGAAGAGCAGTGTGCATCGTGAGACCATGAAGGAGGGCTCACGGTTGAGAACTATGTCACCAGTCGACCTGTGTATGGTGAGGGACTGTGCTCCGAGCGGTTCCACTGGAGCAAAAGTATAGGCATCCTGGCCAACGATGAATCTGGACATGTGTGAGGACAGGATGCAGCGCAAAGACGGAGACGCGTACGAACAGGTTGAGTCTCTGGTATACGGGTCTCATTCTTGGAGGAAGGGGTGGTTGAGCGCGTCGTTGACGGCGTATGGGCCGGATTCGGTTTGGATGCCTCGTTTTCGTCTGAGTCTGAAACGGCCTCCGCTGCAGCCATGGTCAAGCTCACCCCAGAGCTGCTCGCCCAAGCACCCTCTGCGATAAACCCTATCAGAGAGCGCCAGCTCGATCTTCGCGGTGGGTCTGCCAAAGAATCGTATATTGCACGTCTCGCTGATCGCCCACGAAGGCTACAAAATCCCCACCATCGAAAACTTGGGTGTCACCAAGGCATGTGTCGTCTGATCGCGTCCATCGCGCTCCCCGTGGTCTCATCAGACTTGCACTCCAACTCAGGACCAGCATGATGCCATAGACTTGACGGATAATTCCGTCACTGCACTCGGGAACCTGCCCCTCCTCAAACGTCTACGCACACTCCTCCTCGCCAACAACCGTGTCTCGTCCATCTCCCCGTCCATCAACCTGTCAGTCCCTAATCTCACCACCCTCGTCCTTACCGCCAACAGCGTCTCCGAGCTCGGAGATCTTGAACCTCTCAAAGAACTAAAAAATCTCAAGTACCTATCCTTGATCGGTAACCCTGTAGGGGAAAAGAAATGGTATCGCGAGTGGCTTGCGTGGAGAATACCATCGCTGAGAGTTCTGGATTTTCAGAGAATCCGGGATAAGGTGCGCCAGAAACCGTTTTTGCGTCGGTCTCGATACAGTTTGAACGCTTCCACACCATGTAGGAGCGGCAAACAGGCAGGTCACTGTTTCTCACTGCAGAGGGTCTACCCACCGCACTCGCAACGACAATATCCACGACCGTTTCAAAACAAAGCACAAAGGTTGCCATTACGATTGACGAGCCTAAGCCGGTACCACTCGCTGGCAAGGCTGGCCGGTTGATGTCAAAAGAGGAAGCAGAGAGAGTCAAGCAGGCCATCGCAAAAGCAACCTCAATCGAGGAGATAAGAAGACTGGAGAGAAGTCTCAAGGAGGGATACCTGCCAGCCATGGAGGCAGTTGGTGCTTAGTGTCTTGTAACCTGTATTTTCTTTGCTTAATATCTTGAGACTTTTACAACATGTGCCCCTACAGCATGACACAGGGGTCATGTCATGATTCAACGCCGGGTAGTAGAGCTAGTCGGATCAATCTATTTCAGCCGTTCTCTTCACGAGACGGCTCGCACCTATACTCCAGGGCACAGTCCGTGAAAAATGAGGGCGATGACTGCGCCAAGATTTGCCAGACAGCTGATACCATGAAGTATTCCAAACCTCGCATTCAAAGCCTTCATTTCATCTGAGACCTGTACGGTAATGAGTGGGTAAATACCAATTACGCCAAGGGTTGCACTACCGTCACGTTGTCATGTGCGCTACCTTCAGCCTTTTCAAGCTTGTAGCGTTGCAACATCGTCCTTGACATCGAATGTTGAGTTTCGAAATGCTAGAGTGACGTACTTGCTGGTCATGGGACCGATCACGAACTGGTTCACACCTTGGAAGCAGATGACACTCGCCAGGGCATATACTTGTGCGACGTCGATGATCAAGGGGCTGCCGAGCTGGGTCAAGACATTCGGGTGATAGAACACCCAGAGCATTGACAAGGCGGAAGCAATGCAAAGCGAAGTCGCGAAGTAGACGGGGAAGGTCCGGTGTTGGAGAGCACCAAACTGCTGCCTCGCTGATATAAAGATTACATTGTAATCAGACAAGAGTCCAACCGGAACTGCCCCCAAGACATACGGAGAACTCGGTAGGCAATAACACCTAACGTGGACGAATTGTCAATCCTTCGTGGTCAGATGCTGGCCAAGCCTGCAAACTCACCTCCAAAGAACGTTACCCACAGGGCTGGGTTGCCAGACGATCTCCGATGAGCAAAGATTCGATGTTCTATGGACGCAATACTGGCACTTACACATCCCACACAGCCAACTATAACCCAAGATGTACACCCCTCTAGTGTTGAACAGCCCCCCGAGGGACGAGAAGGTTAGTGTATCTTGCGGCGATGGCATGTCTTAAACTAGGTGGCTGCAGCGAGGGGTAGCCAATACTGCGCACCACATACTGTGAGACACGCTTAGGACCTTTTCTCATCGGCTACACCGTTGTCAGGGAATGAATCACAAGCCAGTACCCATGATCTACTCCACCCCCTGTTGGACGTACCAAGCAATACGCACGTGCTAAGGTATTCAGCGCCCCAGGTAACTCATCGATGTGCGGTGAAATTGTTCAAGCCTGTGTATAAAAGGTGTCATGGATTGATGCTATATCAGCTCGTGTGCTCCGGTCTAAGAGTGCATAGCCCAATCCCCAAGCATGCCTCCTTGCCTACCCATCCGCCTCCTTGGGCCAGGTCCCATGGCCCGTTCATCACGCGGAGTACCATTCAGGACAAGGTGCTTATCGACCAGCTACGGGGTGATTCGTCAGATATAAGGCTCATCCTTGCTAACGAGCATTGCGCACATCATTCAATGTATTTGTTGATTTTGTCAGTGCAGACAGAAACGCCGTGAGCTGTACATCTTCATATTCCTAGAGGGA
Source organism: Boletus rufocinnamomeus (assembly GCA_038092675.1). Classification (NCBI taxonomy): domain Eukaryota; kingdom Fungi; phylum Basidiomycota; class Agaricomycetes; order Boletales; family Boletaceae; genus Boletus; species Boletus rufocinnamomeus. The sequence continues at coordinate 11,323 of JBBPQV010000423.1, forward strand.
CATCATCGAGTGGTGTCAGAATTGGTTTTGGGAGCATCCGAATCAAGACATAACGACAGACACGGGCTCAAAAAGGCTGTGAAGTAGAGCTATACTTACTGTGTCGAATTCCTCGCGAAAAGCCTTGTTCTCACTGGCAGGAAGAGATGCAATCAAGGCAGAAATTGATCGAAGAATTGTGTGATCTTTTGGGACTTGGCCTGTAGTATGATCCGTCATTCAGATCGTGGAAATGACCGGCAATCATCCCCCACCTGCGATCGCGTTTGTGACATACTGTACAAGCACTAAGATCCGTTCATGAAGCATCTTGACTGCAGCTCTTTGTGCCTGCAAATGGGATTCCACTGAGCAATATTAGCTTAGTATTGTGAGGCGCTAAGATGGTCAGATACTCGCAGCTGGTACTCCCCCCTCCACCCTTTGCTGTCCAATCAACAGCAATGCGTTCTGCTTCTCCTGTTTCGACTTTGTATGGTGCCTCAATAAACACGGATCGCGTCTTCTTGTCTCTGATCTCCACAGAAGGTTCATAAGCCTTGAAAGGAAGGGTTTGGCCAGTGATGTCAGAGGAGGCGGGTGCAGATGAAGAAGGTTGAAGTAGAAGAAGCAGTGGCGTGGAGCAGTATCCTGTAAACTGTACAGCGAACTATCAACTATCGAGGGACAGGACATAACAACTCGAGCTGACCTGATCCTGGAGCGCTATATGACGAGAAGTCGGCATCGGTGCCACGGTGTACCACCCAATGAATTCTAGCGAAGGGAACACCTGTTTGTCTAAGCCGACATGTGAGGCAAAGAACGCTCCAAGAAAAGTGACCTACATTGATCCCGTCTTTGCACTAGAAAACCATGATCGACCATGTCATCACGTCCATTCTCTACTGCCAACTCAAACGTGTTGACGATCTCAACCTCTCGACCATTCTGTGTGCCGAGTAACGCGCCAAGCACTATATACAGTCAGCGGTCTGGCTAGTGGTCAACCGAAGAAACCAGCTTACCAAATGGCAGATGCGATTTCGTCTGAAATTTCAATCGCGTGAGGTGCTCAGAGATATTTAGAATTGGGAGGGGGTGACTGTATGCACGCTGTGAGGTTTGATACATTGGTGGAGCATGATTTTGACATACAGTAAAAGAGAAAGGCTGGAGGTAGTAGTCGCTGGGAGGACGACTGAAGGTTCGTCGATGTCCATTGGAGTCATGTTGGTCTTTGACAGGGTAGATCTAGCTTAAAAGGAAAAAGGGGGTCTTAGCCTTACTGGTCTTCCTGGCATGATAAGCTGGCCCAAAAAATTCCCATTAGCCGACTCGAACGACTGACCTCGTCATTACTAGTGACGCGCTCTACCAACTGAGCTAAACGGGACTTAGTCTTTTGTCCGAGACAAGTCATTAATAGTCCACAATTTGGTCGAACGCGAAAGGACCTGCCCTGAAATGATGCAGTCGCGTACTCGCGCCGCTGCAGTGACTTAAGTAGCTCACACCATGTCTGGCTTCGATGCTAATCGAGTTTTCACTGTCAACGTCCATGACCTATCCGCCTCAACCTCAACGGATACCCCGTCGCAGACGGAAAAACTCCTCCTCGAATTCTTGCTGCAGTATAGAGTAGGCGGTGATTTCATCTACAGGTTTGCCTCTCCCTTTTTTGAATCACATCTCATTGTGTCTGATCGTTTCGTAGAGACAATCTACGTGGAAATCTTCTTTTGAAGCAGTACCAGCTAGAGATAGACCTTCGCCATCTTAGCTTGTATAATGACGAACTTGCACACGCGATTCAGGATCGACCAGCGGATATTCTTCCCTTGGTGGGTCGCTCTTCACTGCTACACGACCTTCTCTCTTGCTCATGTTTTGTAAAGTTTGAAAATGCGGCCACCAAAGCCGCCAGGTCGATCCTTTTTCCTCTAGCAAGCACGTCCGACGAGCGAGCAGAAGCTGCTCTCCAATCTATACCCAAAATCCAAATAACCATCCAGTCTGGGTTAAGCATGCAACGATTTCGTGACCTTACTGCGGACACGATGAATAAACTAGTTCGTATACCAGGCATCGTCATTTCGGCCTCCGTCCTCTCCTCTAGATCCACAAAGCTCCACCTCCAATGCCGTGCGTGCAAATCAACGAAGATCATATATCCCCCTGGTGGTCTTGGTGGTCTTGGTAGTGGTTCTGACAGAGGCCTCCCAAGGGTCTGCGACGCTCCCGAGTTGGAGAATCAAAAGAAAGATTGTCCGCTGGATCCCTACATCATTGTTCATTCAAAGTCCAGCTTCGTGGACCAACAAACATTCAAGCTCCAAGAAGCACCGGATATGGTACCAGTTGGGGAGCTTCCTCGACACATCCTCCTATCAGCCGATAGATATCTTACGGGAAAGGTCGTTCCGGGTTCACGCATTGTCGCGACTGGGATCTATTCGACATTCAACTCGGCAAAAAACGTGAGTTTTCAACAGTTTCCTCTTGTCCCTCACGCCGCTAAGGTCCAGCTTAGAAGTCCGCGGGACCAGCTGCTCTCCGACAGCCATATCTTCGGCTGGTTCATATCGAGCTGTCGTCTCCATCTGCAGGTGGTGGAGCCTCAAACCCCTTTGGAGTGCAGTTCACTCCTGAAGAAGAGGAAGATTTCGCTGAGATGGCGCGAAGCGAAGGTTTCTACGAACGCTTCGCGAAAAGTGTAGCTCCAAGTATTTATGGTTGCCTAGGTCTGTTTCTGTCTTACAGAACATCAATACATCACTCATGGTATTCAGATATCAAAAAGGCAATTGCTTGCCTCTTGTTCGGAGGCTCGAAGAAAGTGTTACCTGATGGGATGCGATTGAGGGGAGATATCAATGTATTGCTACTTGGAGATCCCGGTACAGCCAAAAGTCAGTTACTCAAGTTCGTGGAGAAGGTAGGACTCGTTACCATGTGCTCCAGCTATTGGTTAACGGTGTTCACAGGTTGCTCCGATCGCTGTATACACGTCGGGCAAGGGCTCGAGTGCAGCAGGTCTGACAGCTTCGGTACAACGTGATGCAGTTTCTGTGAGCCCGTGTGAGGATTACTTTAGATGATACTGATCCGATTTGATTAGCGCGAGTTTTACCTCGAAGGAGGTGCGATGGTCCTTGCTGACACTGGCGTAGTGTGCATCGATGAGTTTGATAAGATGCGTGACGAGGACCGTGTTGCCATCCACGAGGCTATGGAACAGCAGACTATATCCATAGCGAAGGCTGGCATCACCACGGTCCTGAACTCCCGGACGAGTGTTCTTGCAGCAGCGAACCCAGTGTGGGGTAGGTACGATGAAGGACGAAGTCCAGGCGAGGTGAGTCTATCGTTCGCAGTGATCTTGGGAGTTTGAGGTTTTTTTTTCCTTTCTTTTTCTTTTTCTGCAGAACATCGATTTCCAGACTACTATCTTATCTCGGTTTGACATGATATTCATAGTCAAAGACGAGCACAATGAACAGCGTGATCGGGTTTGTTAACCCATCTTTTTACTCCAATTATTTCCTCATCCTCCCGAGTAGATGATTGCAATGCATGTCATGAACATCCATATGAACAGACCAAACCAAAACGCTGAGAACGGCGAGGTTATTGGTGAGATTGACATCGACAAGATGAAGCGATACATTGCATACTGCAAGAGGCATGCTTCGTCTCCTGACTGAGAGTCGCTGTTCTCAACGTACCTTGCAGTAAATGTGCTCCTCGCCTTTCCCAAGATGCTCAGGAAATGTTGAGCAGCCATTTCGTCAGCCTGAGAAAGCAAGTTCAGCAGGTCGAGCGAGACAACGACGAGCGAAGTTCAATACCGATAACTATTCGGTTTGTTTAACAATGATCAATCCTTCTGCCTTCGTTGCTAACAATCGCATGTCTAGCCAACTAGAAGCCATCATCAGAATATCCGAGTCACTGGCAAAGATAACCCTGTCGCCCATCGTGCAAAATCATCACGTTGAAGAAGCGATACGTCTGTTCAAATTCTCGACTATGGATGCGGTGTCGGCAGGTTCTGTTGATGGGATGTCTCGAGGAGAGTTGAACGAAGAGATGAGCCGCATAGAGAAAGAGCTCCGGAGGCGGTTACCGGTAGGGTGGAGTACGAGCTACCAGAGCCTCGTCAGGGAATTTGTCACGCAACAAGGCTTTTCAAATCACGCCCTTGAACGCACGCTATACATCCTGGAGAAGAGAGAGATCATCAGGTTCAGCGGACAAAAAAAGGTTGTTCATAGGTGAGTTTGACGTGATTAGGTGGCGGTCTGTTACTCATTTACACAGAGTTGGGGTGTAATGTTCGGTGTATGTAGTCATTATCTTTGGTGTGATCATGTTGTAATAGTATGGTGTTTTGTCCTCTCCGCGGCGTTAGTAGACAATGATATACAATGATTAAGTCAGAGCCACCATCGCCCGCCTAGCTCAATCGGATAGAGCGTCAGACTCTTAGACTAGGCGATCTGAAGGCTGCGAGTTCGACCCTCGCGGTGGGCTATTAGTTTTAGAGTTTTTGTTTTTTCCTTCCCTTCCCTTTGCTTTTCTTTTCCTTATATTTTTCTTTTGTTGCTGTTATGTATCTGCCGAAGTCCTGCCAGTGTAGGTTAGTAGATCCCCCTTTTTATGAATGTTTCAGTTGTTGTATATGGCGGAAGATCTGCACAAATAATATATCGCGAATTTTTTACTTCGTCGCACCACAAATTCTAGCCCATCGCGAAATTTCGACCCACCGCACCAATTTATTTTGCCCCGTCGCACACCGCTAAAAAGGCACCGCGGTTTTTATCTTTGTTGTAGACTCGGATACAGTGTCTGGTACATCAAAGTGTCTACATAACCATGTTTTGGGGGCTGGGAAGACCAAAGAGACCGATGAATGTGTCGTAGTCATTACGACAGAGGCGTTCGATAATGTGTTTATTCAGCCAGGCGAAAAGAAGAGTAGAGGGTCTTTGCAAGGTCGTCATGGTCATTAGAGGGTGGCACCATCGGGGTTGAGGAAATCAAAGAGACCGATGAACGTGTCGTAGTCATTGCGGCAGAGGTGTTCATTAATATGTTCACTCAGCCAGGTGAAAAGAAGAGAGTAGAGGGTCTTCGCAAGGTCGTCACGGTTGTTGGAGGCACCATCGGGGTTGAGGAAATCAAAGAGACCAATAAACGTGTCGTAGTCGTCGCAGCAGAGGCATTGGTTGATGTGCTCATTCAGCCAGACGAAAAGAAGAGAATAGAGGGTCTTTGCAAGGTCGTCACAGTTGTCGGAGGCACCATCGGGGTCGAGGAAACCCCCTTCTTGACAAGCCTCGTCTTGTAAGCAAGCGTGCTCTCGAGTACCGAAGGTTGTACACCAAGGAACTTGGCAACAATACCAAGAACATCCACGTTACGAACGACAGCTGCGTTTCTGTCACGACCCTGGTCAATGGTGAATTCAAGATTACCCAGGTGGAGAATGGCTGCAACAAGAAGGAACTTGGCAACAATACCAAGAATGTCCACATTACGAACGACAGCTGCGTTTCCGTCATGACCCTGGTCAATGGTGAATTCAAGATTACCCAGGTGGAGAATGGCTGTGACAAGAAGGAACTTGGCAACAATACCAAGAATGTCCACGTTACGAACGACAGCTGCGTTTCCATCACGACCCTGGTCAATGGTGAATTCAAGATTACCCAGGTGGAGAATGGCTGCGACAAGAAGGAACTTGGCAACAATACCAAGAATGTCCACGTTACGAACAACAGCTGCGTTTCCGTCACAACCCTGGTCAACAGTGAATTCAAGATTACCCAGGTGGAGAATGGCTGCGACAAGCTGGCATGTTTGGGCAAATGTCCAAGCCGCTTAGACTCGGACAACCCAACGGACTTGAGTGCCAACTTGAGCTATTCGAAACGATTGGCATCATCATCCGAGTGGACACTATTGGAGCAGGCGCCTGCACCAGTGTGATGGCTGAGAGATATCAGTACTAGGTCTTGTCGGTCAGGTGTAGATGTTACCGCTCTTCTGCCAGTGGTGATGCGTCAGCCATTAGGTAGCGGAAAACTTGAATACTATGAAAGTTGTGTTCACCAGAAGGCACAGCCGCTACTCGGTTCCATTCAAGAGAGAAAGGGGACACAATGAATTTACTGGCACTGGAACTCACTACGTACGGACATATAATTAAGGACAGACTACGTGAGGAAAGAGAGGAACTCGCTGAAAGACGCAAGGGCGTAATCAGAACTCCATGGGTTGATGTTACGAGGGGCGTTGGGAGAATCAGGATAATGTCGTCCACGGAGAATTACATCATCTTCACTAACAGGGACACTTCTGGGGACACTCGAGATCTGTGGGGGCAGCGATGGTGACCTGAAGAACAACGGTATAGCCTTTGAGGACACTACAATCACTTATGAGGCATTGCCCAAAGTAAATATATTAAATAGGCTTACCGTCTCTTCGCTTCTTGACGGCTGGTGGGGACTGTATCGGGGACCGAAGCACACAAGAGCGCTTGCCTAACGAGTGATATTAAGTATAGCATGAAGATAATTAAATTGCCCGGGAACTTACCAGACTTCTTTGGAGGCGTTACCGGGTCTGTACACTTCTCTGGACCCTTGCCTTTATCCTTCGAAGTGACACCGGAATCATCGTACAATTTCAGATCAAGCAGTGAGCTTGTTAGCTTGATGTCGATATCGCTTCCGGGGCTATCGGTACTACTGATGCTGATGATGTCGTCATGGTTCTTCTTATCATCCACTGTGGCTGATGATTCAATCTCGGATTCTGAATCAGAGCCGACAATCATCGGCTCTTTGTTCCATGACTCGTAAATATCGTCCGGGATGACCTTCCTGGTGACTAGAAGCAATACAAAAACCTTCGTCAAATATAGTGCTGCTACAACGTTGAGATCACTTACCAAACCACAACCTACTGTCTGCAATACAAGCCTTGCTACAGCCCTTGTTCTCGTACAGGGTCGAACCGTTGGGCTCGGCAACCTCAACGAGTGAGAATTGGCTGCCCGAGTGCACGAGCACGAGCCACTCTGGCCGCGTGCTAGTGGATTTGCTAGAGGTCTGAGTCCGAACTGAATCGAGATACGCAAAAACCTGAGGGAACCACTGGTGAACTTGATTGTTCACCTGTGTAAATGTCCATGCTGCGTCGACCGCGACCCCATCGCTTGGGCTAGATGCACTAATAAAACAGCCGCGATTCTTCATTGCTTGCGCCTCGCTGGCAAACGTCTTGCCAAATGGTGCTCGCGGCCGTTTCAAAAGTCCACCCCGCTGGTAGTACATTTTCTATCGTTTAGTACGAGTAGAAGTGTAATGTAGTGTAAAAGACTTACTCCAATGCCGCATACGACCATACCTATAGAGCTCACATGGAAAACGGTAGACGAATTTGAACCGCCGGTTTGATTGCTTGATGAACCGGTGCTTGGAAGTCGTGAACGGTTGGTGACTCCCGTTGTAGAAGCCTGCCAGTGGGATGTCAATGTCAGTAATTTGAAAGGACAGCCTCAAGTTGAGATGTTACCATACCTTGCGAGTGCTAGAGGTCACACGAGGAACAGCAGCTTTTGGTTTCTGTGATCCAAATGTTGCAATGGCCTCAGCTCGGGCCTTGGCTTCTGTCTGGGTGACCGTGAGTAGTGGGCGATCAGGCTTCAGATCCCGGCATTCCGTGAGGTTGGAAAAAATGCCCAGAACTGTAGGCTGTGGCACGCTGGGAGTGGTCCGAGTGAATGTATGCAGCGATGGTGATGGATCTGGCAGAGGTGGAGGTGGAGGCAGGGGCAGGGTTCGGTGCTTGCTGATACCGTGGTTGCATTCATGACAGATTGGTTTTCTGTCATCCCGCCAATGAAACTCCTCGCACTCACACGTGCCACCACCTCCCCGGCAGAATGTGGAATGGTCGATACCACCGGTGGACATGTACTATAGCAAGGAGAGAGGAGTCGCATCAGCAGAACGAAGGGGTAGCTAGAAACCTAGCCCACAGATTGTTGCAGCAAATGCTTCCAGTTTTATATACAAAATGTACTACTAGTAATCTGATACCACAGGGCTCATAAAATGCATCAAACAAACCAATGCCTGGCACCACAGGCAGGCCCGTTCATACCAAATCTCGTCTGCAAGGCATACCTCCAGCTCCTTTGATCGCCATCGGCCCAACCGGATCATCTCCAAGATTGGATAATGTCCATCCTCCCATTCATTTGGCGTAAGTCCAAACCAATCTGGGATAATCTGATGATCGATTGCATTGTTTAACATCGCAAAAAACATTGCTTCATCTTCAGGATCAGTAAACGGGGATCGATGGGATGGAACAAACACCGTGTTTTCATTCACATTCTGCTGCTGCTGTTGATTGACGACATGGGCTACACATGTCATGGGCCCGTCATCTTCATCTCCACTGGCTTCTTCATCCAAAGGATGTCCAGCACCAGACTGGTATTGTTTGCACGTAATTGGTTGTCCGTGTACACCATAATATCTGCTGATGATGTCCGGTTGGACACCCTCACAGTCATCTTGATATACGCCAAACTCGGTTTGACCTAAGAAGCGGAGATCCTGGTTCAAATTAACATGTTAGCACAGTAATTCGTAGTACATAATGTACATACCGTGGGGCTTTTGTGATTCGTATCAACGCTGTCAATCGGATGGCAGTTCCACTCAAGCTGAAAGTCACGACAGTCCTGGTTGATGGCAGGGAGAAAGAGAGTATGTAGGATCCATAAGTGGTGTGGGTTTTGAGGATTGAGTGTATGCCGATTTTCTAGGCATGTAAAAAATGCATGCCAGCATTGAGCGAATTGAGTTCCGAGCTCTACCCATAGGCGCTCAATGCGTGAGTTGTGCATGGACCTGAAAGTCAAAGGTTAGTGTCTGTTATGCCAGAGTTCACTTGACTCACGATCCTCACATAAACGAGGCACGATAAGTGCCATTCTTCATAATGATGTATGTTGCGACGTCAATGTTTTCACCCCCGCGATCGCCCCTAACTCGGGATGGCATTCCATACTTCCTAACAGCAGACTTGAAGAGGTCAAGCACGGTGGTTGAGCAGTTGTTATCGCTTGCCTGTAATCCCATTATCTATGGTACTCTAAGCGTCAGCATTAAGCGAAATGATGGTGTTCTAAGAACTTACTGTACGACAGAAGCCATCAATCATACTGTGAATTACAATCCCCCAGCAGATAAGCTTATGATGCCCGTCTATGTGCCAGACGGCATTTGGGCACTGTACATAGTATTTACGCCGCCTCGTGACCCGGCGGTTTCGCAGAACTTGGCTGATACGGTCAACTCTTCGGAGAGACTGGAGAACACAATAGTATTGCACACGATGGCCCTGGGCTCGTAAATGCCCCACCGCATAGTGTACACCAGACTCAGGACGTTTTGCCTTGAATAGGATGATGTGCTGATCAAGTTCTGTGTTGCTCATAGTTGAGTAGCCATGCTTGATGCTATGCTTCTTCATGTAGGTGCGAAGCATATTCCTGTGGATCCCTAGGACCTGTGCAAGCTCCATAAATTTGATGTTGTGTGAGCTGGAGGTTGCCTCATTGAGGTAATCTAGATCAATGGTTTTTCACGGGTGTCCTCGCTGCCCGGTGTGGACAACAGTGACAGGCTGTGGTATGCAAACATTGCAATCCGTTCTATGATAATTTAGTATAGCAAAGCCGCATCATCGTGTAGTTCTAATTGACGTACCAATTTTGTATATCATTACCATAGTGTGAAAGTGAAGCAAAGAGGGCTCCAAACTGGGTCGTTGTGGTCACCAGCCACTCATTCATGTTGGTTGATTGGCTATCTTGTTCAATTGCCAGAAGAAGTGGTAGCGCATCATACTTGATTGCAGCAAGATGGACTTGGACTTGAAGCGGATCCGTCTGGTCTTGATCCACAACATGAAGGGCATGCCGGTAAACGCTGCTTAAAGTGTCGACTGCAATAATGAGGTTGGGAGGACATCCATGGTCTGGGAGCTGTGGCAGCATTCATAGCAGTACCATGCGAGGAGGTGACTTGAAGGGAAAAGGCTGACGTGAGCACCACTTGTTCGCATGAAGGGCAGGACGTACTACCCAAATATGGTATGTAGCATCTTGCTGTCTTGCTGTCTCACCTCACCCTCATCTCACCGTCTTACCATCTCACTGTCACCCTTGCCTTGGGCATGCAGAAGCGATCACACAGCGCATGCAATTGCACACATTGTGTGGTCACTCCTGCATGCTCTCTGGGTACCCTTGGGCATACCCATCGCAGGGTCGTCTTGAAGACAATGCCCATTGTATACTTGCCACCCT
>JBBPQV010000424.1:0-21690 GCA_038092675.1 Boletus rufocinnamomeus
ATAACTATGGTGCTTCGACGAACTGGAATTCATCTCAAATATTCCAAATTTCGGTATCTATTCCTTCGCGTACCGCATTAAAGAGTATCACGCTCCCGCAAACCGCGAACGCTCCAGATAGGCTTCATATCTTCGCTATATCCATCACGCCGTCCGTTGTCCCGTCTGCTGCACCGACAGGTCCCGAGCTCTCGATTCGCACCGTGCAATTTAGCACCCGTTGGGAGGATGTCAACGGGCAACGTGCCCAAGCAGTCGCGATCACACTGGCAAACCTCTTACCGGGGAGTCTTGCATCGTCCCCGAATACGTCGATTCAGTCCAAGTACGAGGTAGAGGTGACTGGCGAAGGTGTGACAACGGTGACACCAGGAGTGGTATACCGTCTTGTGCCAGGGGATCAGGCGCGTTTCGACGTGCTTGTGTTGAACAACAATGGTACTGGGAATGCGACTGTTCAGATCAAAGACTCCGATGGAAATATTGTCGGGACGTCGTCTGGGTGGCCTATTACCCCTCTCCGACAAACATGGACAGCTGATGAGAGTGTCCTGTCCACGCATGAGCCGCCAACATGGGTGGGTTATTTGCAAAGCCATGTGACCGCGTTGACTCTTGTTCCAGTGGAACCAAGCAAAATATGGGATATTGTGAGTAGGAGACGACTGCATGGTGTCGTAGAGAACGAATAGCTCACATGCACTAGCATCCACTGGGGTGTTTTCAGTGTTCCAGCTTATGTAGGCTGTCTTGTCTACCCGTGACCCGTACGTTGCTTACACGACGTTTAGGGCCCGCCAAAGTCTTATGCCGAGTGGTACGAGTAAGTGTTGCAATACACCACTACCTCCCTTTTCTGGACTTCAAACAATATTTAGCTGGTATCTCCATAACCCACCTAATTCGAGCAATCCAACCTGGAACTACCATCTAGAAAACTATGGACCTGTGGGTAACCCTGCACTGGGTTAGGGTCACAGCTCGATTGATACAATCGTTCTTACAGAACGTGGTTTACGATAACTTCATAGCAAATTTCACAGCAGGAAACTGGAACGCAAGCGCTTGGCTAGATTTATTCAACGAAGCCGGAGCAAAATATTTTGTGCTTGTCACGGTTCGTGGAGGATTGGTGTTGAGATCATTCCTCCTGACATATTCTACAGAAACATCATGACGGATATGGATTGTTTGATACCAAGAACACGACGCACCGAAGTAGTGTTTACCTCAACCCCTACCGCGACTTCGTCAAGGAGCTGATGGAGACCGCGAAAGCTGAAAAACCCAACCTTCATCGTGGAGCCTACTATTCGCTTCCTGAGTGGTAGGTCATCCTTTTCGATTATTAGCTGTACCGAGTACCTACTGGGTTATCCAATATTTCAAGGTTTAACCCCTACTTTGCACCTTACGGGTTCGAGCAATGGCCCGGAGGACTCGCACACAATGCCTTCAATTACTCAGAGCTCGAACCATACACTGGCATGCTCAATATTTCCGACTACATTCAGGACCTGCAATACCCACACATGCTGTCTCTCGCTCTTGATTACGGCACTGAGATCATGGTATGTCTGTACGAGTACTGATGTATTCTGTACTGACGCTCGCTGAAGTGGTGTGACATCGGCGGTCCGAACAACACGCTGGAATTCGCAGCACAATACTATAACAATGCTATGGAGAACGGGTACCAGGTCATCATGAACGACCGTCCGTTTCCCGAGTTCTCGTCTTTTCTATATCTTCTTGATTGTCAGGTTCACAGGTTGTGGTGCGGTCCCTGATTTCGACACACCCGAGTATGCCCTGTTCGGATCTCTTTCAACAAGAAAATGGGAGACGAACGAAGGCATGGATCCATTTAGCTATGGCATTAACAATGCCACCAATGCAACGGAGTACAAGAATGGTACTACTATCATCCAAACACTGGTCGACGTCGTAAGCAAGAACGGAAACTAGTAAGCTAGCTCCCGTGTACCCTTTCTGGTTCGTCGGTAGATCATCCCTTCTTTAGCTTACTGGATGTCGGACCTACTGCAGAAGGTGACATTATCGAATCAATGGCAAACAACCTCCTAGCGGCTGGCCAATGGCTTAAGTACGCTGGAGAATGTGTTTACGCCACCGTATGTATCGTGTGCGTCTGTGATGAAACACGTTCTGAAGAACGTTACAGGATTATTGGTACCCAGCGTCGCAGGATCCGACGGGATCGTATCGATTCCTGACGACCCCTGAAACGTTTTGCATCGTCGCGTTCAACAAACCCACCAATGGCTCGATTGTTGTTGATGTGGGCGGGGTCGTACTTCCAGTTCAGAAGGGAGACATCATCACACTGCTCGGACCGACCAACGGGACGACGACAGCTGGACAGGGACTCGAGTGGAGCACTGATGAGAATGGGGTGTTGACAATTGATGTTCCACAGAGTCTGGTTGATCAAGTCGATTATGCTTGGGCATTCCAGGTCTCGTATGCAATAAATTAGCTCGGTTAGATTGTATACGAGGCGCGCGGGACGATTGTGTACAGTGGCTGTAGACAGAACGAGTTCCCCTGCGCCGCATCGTTTCAAACGAAACTTCGATTCACACACGTCAACGTTTCAACACCGCATGTGGACAACCGTGTCAAACAGAACAACTAGACCAGTACCAACCTGAATGCGAATTGGCCGTATCCGCTCTGAGTCCCAGGGAACACATACTTCCAACCCATTTACCTGCTACAAGCCATTGTTCATTCTCACCATTTCGTACGTACTTTCTCCGTATATTTAAACCTATCTCACGAAGTGTCCTTGACTCCTTGACGGAATGTTAGCTTATCTCCTTCAAGGTGCCAGGTGTTCAACGGCGTTGTGGCGGCCTCGTCGCTGTGCCAAACTTCACTAGACGCTGAATATTGGACCACTCATATACTGTCTAAATTTCGATCACCCGGCTGGAGAGTGACTTTCCCCCCCGCGTTTCGCCGCACTAGACGTCAACGCCAACCAGAATGAAGATACATGCGGTAACCATGGTCAGACTTCACTTGAGAGATTGGTGATTGGTGTAATTCTCACTGGACTTCCAGGCGTTACAGTGGGTGTGTTCTGCGGAAGGCGAGTGGTCTATGGGGCCTATCATGAAGGTCTTTGGCATCCCCGCGCTCTGCGGAACTTTACTCGCGTACTTTGGGACAACGCCTTCCTCTCTCACTCCATTTCCCTCAACCTCAATCCCACTATCAAGCTATTTCGATAACCAAGCCGCATCCATCGATGGCACCACTGGTAGTTTCAACAAGATCGGTTCGACATACGCAGCAGAATATCTCCCTACAGGACCTTGGTTCTTCAACGGTGTCACGGTCAGTCTTCTGCTTCTTTCCGGCGTTCGTGGGGACTGAATCTGTATCTCTAGTATGACCTGCCGACGTCGTGGGGTGCAGGTGACGATAACGTCATTGCCCAAGGCCAAGTCGTAGAACTTCCCGAGGCAACTTATGTCCATGAACTTCATTTCATTTATGTCGGAGATGGGGATGACGGTTGGTACTAGGTATATCATGCCAATGAGCTCAGTTAATGCATGCCTCACACCAGACCAATTCGATCATATGTTCAACTTCAACTATGCGGATAACTCTGTCTCGGACTTTCTATGTGAGCTTTTAACTCCACCGTCCCTTTCTTAATCACTACAACACCCTATCTCAGTGACAGGAAAGAATTGGTGGAGATACCCGACCATAGGTTGGGGCGATATCCGAACGTGAGCCCATCCCACAACTTCATTTCCCTCGAGCCAAAGTGACCTCGTTTTCGAACTAGCCCCTACCACTTTGATGACTATGGCGCTACCAAGAACTGGAACTCATCTCAGATATTCCAAATCTCGACATCTGTTTCCTCGCGTGTCGCATTAAAGAGTATCACACTCCCACAAACCGCGGATACTCGGAACAGGCTTCATATCTTCGCCATATCCATCACGCCATCCATTGTTCCTTCTGCACCTACAGGTCCAGAGCTCTCGATTCGCACCGTGCAATTCAGTACCCGTTGGGAGGATGTCAATGGGCAACGTGCCCAGGCAGTCGCAATCACATTGGCAAATCTCTTACCAGGAAGTCTTGCGTCGTCTCCGAATACGGCTGTTCAGTCCAAATACGAGGTGGAAGTGACTGGTGAAGGTGTGACAACGGTGACGCCAGGAGTGGTATACCGTCTCGTGCCGGGAGATCAGGCGCGTTTCGACGTGCTTGTGTTGAACAACAACGGTATTGGGAATGCGACCGTTCAGATCAAAGACACCAATGGAAACATCGTCTGGACGTCATCTGGGTGGCCCATTACGCCTCTCCGACAAACATGGACAGCTGATGAGAGCGTCCTGTCCATGCATGAGACACCAACTTGGGTGGGGTTCATTTTGCTCAGTGTCACGTGACTGTATTGATTCTCGATCCAGTGGAACCAGGCAAAATATGGAATATTGTGAGTAGGAGACGACATTTCCTATGGAGAACAAACGATTGACAGGCACTAGCGTCCACTGGGGTATCTATAGCGTTCCCGCTTATGTAGGCTGTCTTCTTGTCGACCTTTGACCTATACGTTTCTTATGCAACCTTTAGGGCGCGGCATGGACTTATGCCGAGTGGTATGAGTGAGTGTAATACACCATTATTTCTCTTTTTTTACTCAAAATATCCAGCTGGGCCTTACATGGCTCACCTGATTCGAACAATCCCACCTGGAGGTACCATCTGGAAAAGTATGGACCTGTGAGTAACCCTGCATTGGGGTTAGGGTCACAGCTCGATTGATACAATCTTTTTTATAGGACGTGGTTCATGATGACTTCATTGCAAACTTTACAGCAAGAAACTGGAACCCAAGCGCTTGGCTAGATTTGTTCGACAAAGCCGGAGCAAAATACTTTGTCTTTGTCACAGTTCGTGGAGGATTAGTGTTGAGATCTTTCGTCCTGACGCATGCTACAGAAACACCATGACGGATACAGCTTATTTGATACCAAGAACACGACACACCGAAGTAGTGTTTACCTCAACCCCTACCGCGACTTCACCAAGGAGCTGATGGAGACTGCGAAAGCTGAAAAGCCCAACCTTCACCGTGGAACCTATTATTCGCTTCCCGAGTGGTAGGTCACTCCAATATCAGTTACGCCAACCAATTAATGGGCCTCGGGTATCTCAAGGTTTAATCCCTACTTTGCACCATACGGGTACCATAATTTCCCCGGAGGACTCGCACACAATCCCTTCAACCACTCAGAGCTGGAACCCTATACCGGCATGCTCAATATTTCCGACTACGTCCAAGACCTGCAATACCCACATATGCTGTCTCTCGCTCTTGATTACGACACTGAGATCATGGTATGTTTGTACGACTATCGGTGTATTCTGTGCTGACGCTCGTTGAAGTGGTGTGACATCGGCGGTCCAAACAACACGCTGGAATTCGCAGCACAGTACTATAATTATGCTATGGAGAATGGGTACCAGGTCACTATGAATGACCGTTCGTCCGCGAGTCACTTTCGAATCCTTGTGTCCTGACCATCGATGCTATAGGTTGCAGTGCGGTTCCTGACTTTGACACGCCCGAATATACTCAGTTCGGATCAATCTCTACAAGAAAATGGGAAACGACCGAAGGCGTGGACCCATATAGCTTTGGTTTTAATAATGTCACCGATGCAGCAGACTACAAAGATGGCGCTACCATTATCCGAAGGCTGGTCGACGTCGTGAGCAAGAACGGAAACTAGTAAGCCGGCTCCCGTACCCGTTTCTAGCTGGCCAGTTGTTTACACCTTCTTCAGCTTGCTGAATGTCGGACCCACTGCAGAAGGTGACATCATCGAACCAATGGCAAATAACCTCCTCGCAGCTGGCCGATGGCTCGAGTACGCTGGGGAATGTGTTTACGCCACCGTATGTATCGTGCGCGCGTGTGATGAAACACGTTCTGAAGAACGTTACAGGATTATTGGTACCAAACATCGCAGGATCCGATGGGGTCGTACCGATTCCTGACGACGCCTGAAACGTTCTGCATCGTCGCGTTCAACAAACCCACCAATGGCTTAATTGTCGTTGATGCGGGCGGGGCCGTACTTCCAATTCAGAAGGGAGACACCATCACGCTGCTCGGACCGACCGATGGGATGACGACAGATGGACAGGGACTCGAGTGGAGCATTGACGAGAGCGGGGTGTTGATGATTGATGTTCCACAGAGTCTGGTTGATCAAGTCGATTACGCTTGGGCATTCCAGGTCTCGTACGCCAACTAATTCGGTTCGATACTAGCCATGTGCTTGTAGGAGTGTACGATATGACGATTGTGTGCTGTATGTCTTGTAGATGTTATGTATGTTGGACGTGTGGACATAACGTTGAAATGCTTCTCAGCTGTCACAGTTTTCCATTCTCAGCTTCCATGTGGAGCCAACCGTCCACAGCTCAGTTTTGGGACATATTGTTTTGGTGACAACCGGCGCTCGGCTTGTTGACGCCACCCCAAGATGAAGAAAAAAAAATGGTCCACAACCCGCTCTCGAAGGACTTTTTAGCTCCGTTTTTTTTTCTGTTCTTGAGACCCTAACCGACCATGACGCCCTCACTCGTACTGACAGCCCTTCCTCCAACCTCGGACACCGACCCGCTCGATGCGGACTGTACCAAACGAAACGTAGTCCTACCGCCCATTGACGTCCTCACCACCACCCACCCCACCGGGACGCACTCAGGACCATCTTCGACCTCGACCACCCCCACTACCGGCACCGAGTCAGAATCCGACGCGTACGAAACGAGGACGAACCACACCCTCGTTGCATGTCAGTGGACCGGTACGCCCATACGCGCGATCATACCGCTTCCTCGGCGCAAGCTCGGTGCCAGCGCCGCGCGGGACGTCCCTCCGAGTCGCTCCGGGGCTATCCACAGCTCTCACTCGAACGTGTCTGTGCCTGCGAATACCGTGTTCGGCGCCTCGCCGTCGCGCTCGACGCGTTCTCCTCATGTCTGGGATGACGCGGACACGGACTCTGAGGCCGAGGACGGAGACGAAGAGGAGTGGGATGGGGGTGGGGGGAGCGATGACGATTGTGACGCGGCGCCGGCGTCGCGGTGTTGCTCGTACGAGAGTATCACTGCTACCGCGGGACTCTCCGCTTGGAGCTTCGAGGTACGTCGAGCGTACGCTTGTCCACATCCTTTCTGAGAGGCTGATGCGTGCTTAGGAACTGCGTGTCGAATGCTACGCCCAGTCCCTCGTCGCCAGAGGTACCAAGCCACCCCCCGTGGTCCAGCCTGCTCTTGCCATCCCACCTGCTTTCGTTCCCCGTCCCGTCCTACGGAGTTAGATTTGGCGTTCGCTCCCAATAGTAGTAAAATTATGCAGAAAACAGTCTACATTACATGCGCGTGTTATCCAAGATGTGGTACTATCTATAGGCTGTGATGTCATCTCCAAATACACTACCCTCCATTTGACCCGGATCGGAAAACACTGCGACCATAACGGTGGTTGGCTGTGGTGCTCGATGTCCCAAGTAGGATGGGGACAAGGTATGGGAGACGAGGCTATCTGAAAGTTGAACCAAGCCTCATGCTATTTGGTCCATAGTGATACTGTATGTCAAATCCGCTTCTATCGACCGCTCGTAACGTCTCCGTCCCTCGTGCAGAATGAAAGAGGTGGCAGCCAATAGCACAACGGTCATCAAGTCCCCGCTCGCTAGCGCTTCCGTCTGGAAGATCGCTTGCATAAAGGGCACATAGACCAACGCAAGCTGCACCAGCAACGATACGGATACAGTCGAGACCAACATCTTGTTTTGGAATAGCCCACAGCCGAGACCACGGTTCTGGACGGCGGACACAAGATCGAGGATAACAAAGCAGGTGAACGTCTTTGAATAGAAGGGCCTCTCTTTCAGTTGCGAGCAGAAACGAGAGATGACAGGGTTACGCACCATCGTCTGCTCCCTCTGCGACACCTGATCGTCCCCCACCAGCGCGATATAATAGGTGAATAATGTACCAAGGACGATAGTGGATGCTGAAAATAGAACGCGATATAGGAACCGTCGGGTGATGATTGGCTCGTTCTTTTTTCGGGGTGGTTTCCGCATGACAGCCAAATCGACTGGATCTACTCCTAATGATTGACTCGGTGGTCCTGTCGAGGAGTACTCATCAGAGAATGAAAATGCATGAGACTGTCGACGACGAACCATCCATAAGAATGTTAATAAATAAGATCTGCATAGCATTGAGTGGGTTGCTGTATCCAAGGAATGTGCTCAGAGTGATCAACGAAAGCGCAGCTGCAGCAGTACTGAGCTGGAAGCACAAGAAATTCTGAATGTTGTGGAAAATAGATTTTCCTGTGTGTTTTCAATGTCAGCTCGGGATGGTCGGAGACTAGCATGGAACTTGCCCACCTTCTTCGACAGCGGGAAGAATAGTACTGAAGTTATCGTCGACAAGGATCATATCAGCAGCCTCCTTGGCTACATCGGTTCCGCTCTTGCCCATGGACACGCCAATGTCAGCCATCTTGAGCGCCGGCGCGTCATTAACTGTGGTGGGGAGGGTTAAGCAATCAAAGGACACACAGGGGACCAGTGAGCGTCACAACTAACCTCCATCTCCTGTCATAGCTACAACGGCTCCACGAGCCTGAAAGGCCTCAACAATCGCCATTTTGTGTCGCGGCGTCGTACGCGCAAAGATGCTGACACTACCCACGCGTTCAACGAGTTGTGCCTTGCTCATCCGATCGATCTCCTTGCCAGTCATGCAGTATTGGTTAGAGGAGCCTGCGTGCGTGCGCTGTCCGACTCGGAGACCGAGCTTCTGCGCAATCGCAATTGCGGTCGGTTCCGCATCTCCAGTAATCATCACCACCTGTACACCACCCGATTGGAGTAGCCCGATAGCGTCTGCGACACCCTTCCTAGGGGGATCAAACATCGCTTGGAAACCTACGAAGATTAGGTTGCTTTTCTCAGCGTCCGGCAAAGGTGTTCCCGCCCGCGATACGTCCTGGGATCTCTGAGTGGCAACTTGGTCGGGTTTTGGAGAATCCACGGAGCCATAACCGTATGCCATTGCTAGGACTCGAAGACCCTTTGACGCTGCCACCTGAGCATTCGAGAGAATGACATTACGAGTGTTGGAATCGAGGGCCGGAGTGGAGTTGTCGGATACATAGTAAAATTTGCAACGGTCAATTACCGATTCAATGGCGCCTTTGATATAGTAGATTTCGCGTGGTGTCCCATTGTAGAGAGCGGTGGAGTAAGCGTGTATACCACTGACAGCCATGTACTTTCGCTCCGAGTTGAAAGATTGTTCAGAGAGTCGGGTGAAGACCTGCAAGCACTTTAGTTGGTACACGATTTGGAACAGATTAACATACATTGCGCTGATCAGGTAAACCGAATGTCGAGAGGACGTTGAGCAAGGCGACATCAGTGGACTGGCCTATGTAAACACCATCTTCGGTTTGCGACAAGACAGCATTGTTACACAATGAACCGATCTCGAGGGTCTTGCGAACCGCCGGTGAGGGTGAAACGACTATCTGAAGACCTTCAACATGCAGATTTTCGTCAACGACATAAATCTCAGTGACCGTCTGCTCATTCTTTGTCAATGTCCCTGCACATCAAGGTCAGTCGCGGTGTGACGTTATCACAAGGTCGCAAGAGACTTTCCTGTCTTGTCAGAACATATAACGGAAACCGAACCCAAAGCTTCCACCGAGTGTAGCTTTTTCACAATGGCCTTACGTTTTGACATTCGCGTGACTCCAAGGGCAAGGGTAACGGTCGTTACGATTGGCAACCCCTCGGGTATGGCAGCGACCGCAAGAGAGACTAAGACCAAGGGATTGAGCAGAGATCATCCGAAAGTTGTTGGTACATACCTCCGATAGTAAACATATCCAGCCAAGGACGCTGTTGCAACATTCCAATCAAACAGATCACGCCAATTATAACGAAAGACAAGATTGATAGTTTCTGTGCAAGTTCGTCCATGCTTAGTTGGAGGGGCGTCCGCTTCTCGTCAACCTAAGATCGACCATATGTACGATCAACACGGACGGACGACAGAACACGAGTTACGCACATCCTGCATCATAGAGAAAATGACACCAAACTCCGTCTGAGCACCGATGGCAACTACGACCCCAGTTCCATATCCTTGTATCCGGGACCCACTTAGCCAAAGCAAACAGTGGCTCGCAAGTCTGCTTACCATTCCTCACTAATGTACCCATATATGCAATACAAGATCGTTCGGCGAGTGCAGCCACTTCGCCTAATCCCGAATCATTGGCAAAAGCGCTGCTCCCACTCTTCTCCAACTCGCACGTTCTGTGATCCTTTTGTCGCGCAATGGTTTCGCCTGTCAAACTACTCTCATCGATCTCGAGATCGACGGAAGATATGATACGAATGTCTGCAGGGACACGGTCCCCCGTCGACAACGACACGACATCTCCGGGAACTAGTTCGTTTGCAAGGATGTGCATTTTTCGCTGATCACTGTTGGCGCAATGAGAATGACACTGAAAGGAAACACGGACATGGTTCCTACCGAATGACGTGACAGTGATGTGGAACGAGTCTATTCAGTGCCTCGAGGCTCTTTTCCGATCGTTGCTCCTGTATGAAACCAACTAATAGAGTCGCGTCAAAGTATGCCCAAGATGAAGGACCGATCTGTGATACCCGTTAGGACAATCGCGACGGCAACCGTTATGCTGATGGCGTCATCGATGTTTCCCATGATCGCACTGATGCCTGCGCTTCCGCAGAGGAGTAATATCAGTGGGCTTTCGTAGATTGTTTTCGCAAACTTGAGAAGGACCGGCTCAGGCGTTGAGACAGAGAACTCGTTGTATCCGTGTACATTCTGCAGTGATGGAATGACAGCTGCTGATAGACCATCCGATATGGACGACTTGAAATGTGCAACAGTGTCCTGGGGCAAAAAAAGTCGGTTAGAAGGGATGATCTTCCAAACATGGAAATCCGGCGAATTTGATCAAATGGCCGGTCCCATGACACGTCACCCGGCGTGGAAACTCTCCCCTTCCGAAGAAAAAGAGTGACTCACCTCGACACTCCAATGGGCAAATCGTGCAGAGGGTGTGTCTCGTTTCTCCTCGCGGTTCATCCGAGGAGGGCTCGAGCGCACATTGACCAACGAGTAACCGCTTTCGAGGGCATCATCCCTCGAACGTCGCCCTGTCACTGCCCCGAGAGCTTTCTGCAACAAATCCTCGGCAGTAACCCCTGGTGCAATGTCTGACAGCTTTTGCGGGATGAGGCTCATCGACTCAGATTGATGTCTCCTGAGAGTAGTGCTGTATGCGAAATGACTACTCGCTCCTGGCGTGGGTTGCGGTTCTCCAAACTTGCTGTCTGGAAAAGAGGGAAAATAACTCGAAGCCGGTGGAGAAGGCGGTCGGGGGCGGTCCGGTGGTGGGTGACCTGTGGAAGACGTGGAGTAGCGTACAGAGTGAGCTGAAGTTGAGATTATTGATGGTCCCGGAATCGTCGACAACTCGATGTTATTTGGGTATGCGGAAAAGGTTGTGTGGACCGATGAGGGCCGTTTACCCGACGGGTGGGGGCTTCGTCGAGATGTGGACATCGTACCCTCGAGCTAGTGACGTGAACGGCTGCCAAATGCTCGAGAAAGTCTTGTCGGGGGAAGAATGGAGAAGCTTGCCAAGGACGATTTAATGAGCCTGGGATGCTGTTCAGTACTGGCTTTGGGACTGGCGTATGGGAATACATTTCCTTTATGGGCTATTGTTTGGCGGGAGCCCTTGATTCAAACAACGCCGGAATGAGGTTCCGGAATCCGATAGCTCACACGAGTCTCTGACAACCCTAAGCCCAACTGCGAGCAAAAGTTATCATACTAAACTGAATTTCTATCCCAGATAGACACTGAGAAATCTAAAATATAATGAGAACCGGGTATCATAGTAATATTATGCTGCCACCGAAAAACCCATACTCCAACGCACGCCGAGAAAGGTCCGCCCCATCAAGCAGTGTCTAAGCAATGCGAGCTCTCCTGAACTGCGACTCATTGATAGCACGTGCTTCGCAGCCTGGCACCACTTCTGCGTCAGGGACCTCCATGCCCGGAACCATGCGTTCGATGTGACGATGCACAGCATCATCACGCGAAAATAAATGTCTGCAGTGAGGACATTTCCATTTCACACCCAAATGCATGACAACATGGCGGGAGAGATTCTCCTGTTTCATCCGTCGAGAGTGCGTGCACTTGTCCCAACGACAAAGGGCGGGTGTAGCGGGACCCGTTTGGAGATGGTGGTGGTTTCGAAGGTGTCGGAGCACTCGAATTCTGTCACCGACGATCCACTTATTGCACGGACTGCCGGAGAGATCAAAGCGGCACTGATAAAAGCAACGTTTGTTGCCATAGCGGTGTTGAGCATATTCGATGTCTGCTTCATCAGCTGGAACGTACGGCAGCGATGCGGGAGTTTCGTACGTCTGTCCGGGAACCGCAAGGTTGGACATGAATGATGACATAATTTGATTCGTGTTGGGGGCCACAATGTTAGATTGCGATGCCAAGCCAAAGGATGGATCTGGTGCAAAGCCCCAAGGTGATTGCCTCGAATCGTGGTAGCGACGGTTACCGATTACCGCGTTATACGCTGTCACTGTACCCGATGCTGGAGCCGGAATGGTTGGAAGAGGTAGATGATCCCATCCCTGGTGTTGAGCAGATGCGCGATCGGCAACGTGGCGCAGTCTAGCTTGGTGATAGGGGTGACTGAATGGCGATGAGTGAGTCCTGATAAATCCGCTTCCCACAGATGGGCGGGATGATTGTGCGAGATTCGTCCCAGGCATCTGAGGCGCTTGGGATGATCCATGGCCATCATGGCCAAGTACAGGATACGATTCCTGGGACGCTGTCGGGAGATACCCCGATGCGCGCCCTGGAAGAGAGGAGAGGAAGCGAAAGTCCTGGCCGACGCTAGAATATGCAGCCTATGAGCAAGCGGCCGCCTCGTCGAAGACGGCAGACTGACCTCTGAGCGGTCTGGACGTATTCACCCGATGGCTGGTAACCAGGGGTGAGATTCAAAGAGTAGGGATTCATGTCGAAAGAAGGTTGATTGGGGTGCTTCTTTGATGGGGAAATGTGAAGGATCAACTAGAGAATATAAAACATCGGAGTCCGCACTCTCAACTGTGGAGAATGACATAGTGTTCATTTGCAAGCGCACCGCCCGATGAACGGCAACGACGACAAGTAGTGGTGGTGGTGGTGGTGTCGTATGCGGCTTCATCGCTCTGGCAGAGAGAACGGCAGGTTAATCGATCATGAACACTAGGCGCATGACATGGCATCCGCCGTGTGATGGCTCGCACACCACGGGTTCATATTACATATTACCCCCGGTCGCGGAGACTTATCAAGACGCGTGTGACGGCGCAACCCGAACTGAATGGCAGTGTATTTCGGGGGTAAATGTCGAGTTTTGAGGCATGCTCACCAGGCGATTTACACGCCATGAGCCTGAGTGGGTGGGTTTAGTCAATGCCTAGCGAATGAGGATGAAGCAAGGCCATGATGCCGAAGAGAAAATAGTGACCAAAACGGAGATAACTGGCAAGAGCCTGACACGAAATGACATTCGCTAGGAGTTTCATCGTGATTACTTTGGTGCTCCAGTGATTGCAATACGGGAAAAAGCAGGCTACCCCACCCCCTCGGGTTGCTGTGGATTTGCGCGAAGCGTCCTAACGAGCCACCGAAGTGTACAATTGTCGCCGAAGAATTCCTATGCTGCCTGGTGCCTACTGGCGCTGTTGGCAGTGGATGAGCGCCTGCCGAATTTAATGGAGGGTGGCTGCTCCAGCTTCGAGGAAAACTTGTGGCCGGCTGCGAGGGCTTTCATGATAAGCCAGAAAACTCGTGGAAAGGCATACCGCTAGCAGTGTAATGCGTCTGCTACGGTGCGGATATTGCACATCAAATACGTTGGCGGGGCGGAGGCACGCCATTGGCTGTTCGGTCGCGGAGTGGATGAGACATGGGAATGTGTTTGTTTGCCAAAAGCCTCTGAACCAAACAATCCCTGCCACCTGTGCGACCCAACTATTACTACGAGTACGTTCTGCGATATCCCCTGTCTAGGGCTACCAAACACTTCTCCAGGTCTTCAATTAGCCTCAATGTCTTCTATTCATCACCGTGGTAGAAGTGATAGTCGGGACCACCATTCGCGCATGGACAGCAGAGACAGGCACGAACCACGCGACCGGCAGCCACATAGACATATGGACTCCAGGCGGGCCGAGCTGGACGGCAAAGACCAATCAACACGAACTCGGAGGCATCGCTCCCACTCGCGCACACCTCCCCCTAGAAAGCGCTCAAGGTCTCGATCGACTTCCGGTGGACCAGTGTCTAGGAGACTCAGATCTCATTCACGCTCACTTTCACGCGAACCTAGACGTCGCTCCCGGTCAAGAGAAAAACATGACCATAGGAACAAGAAGGAGAGACGGAAGAGATCTCGATCACCCGGAACCAGCTCCTCGGAATCGGACTCAGGGTCTGATCGTAAACGACACAAGAGGAAGAAACATCGCACACGCGAAGAAAAGGAACGCAGGCGGAAAGAAAAGAAAGAGAAAAAGGTGACATTTCATCGCCCATACCCGTCAATTGACACTAGCTGGCTCCGCAGAAGAAAAAACACGGGACCGGGAGTTCAAGTGCCCACTGGGGGAAATATGGAATCATCAGTGACTCTGAGTGAGGAAGTATTCTTGATGGAGTTCACGAGCTGACGCAGCCCACTAGTTTCTATAACAAAACGCAAGAATTCAGAACCTGGGTCCTCGAAGAACGCAAACTCAACCCGGAGGCTTTAGCCAAAGATCAGGAGCGAAAAGAGTTTGCCGTGTTCGTAGAAGATTATAATACAGGTATGGCTCTATTCTCCCCTGTGTGTGCCGACGGGATTTGAAAAAAATTCACTAGCCACCTTACCCCACGAAAAGTACTATCATATGGAAGCATATGAACGCCGGATGGCCTCTCTGAGGTCAGGAGAGTTTGTCCCCCCCTCGGAAGACATGTACGACCCTGCGGCGGATATGAAAGCACATGCCACGAGACACAAGAAGGCTGCTGCTGATCAAGACAGCTATATGTCTCGGGAACAATTGCTGGAGTTGCGCAAGGTACAGAACGAGCGAATTGAGGTAGGATTTTCTTCTTCTTGAACTTGTCGGATATTCATCTAAAACCAAATCAACCCATAGATTGGACGAATGAAGCGTTTAGGAATGGATGTGAAAAAGAACATGGGTGTGAGAATGGACGGCAGCATGTTTGACGGATAGATCCTTGAACACGATTCTTGTCGCCACAGACGATCTCGACCTCGTAGTGTGTAACTTGACCTTGCTATATTTTGTACATGAATAGGTTACAATGGCACGATCAGAACCGTCGAGGATGACGTGCACAGATCGCGAGGTGGCATAGCCTGTCACGCCGCGCGCGTAGCTGTGTGGTGAATGCTGCCGAACTCGAGGCTCGAAACCTTTCAACGTTTGACGTCCACCATGCTCGACGTCTTGCTCCTCGGTGCGACGGGTAATTATTTAATTCCCTCGTTCACCTTGTTCTCGCGCTCACAGGTGTCGACGTAAAGGTTATACTGGTCGTCTGATTGCACGCTACCTGGCCACCCACCCGCAACGGACGGCATTCTCGTTCGGTTTAGCTGCGCGCTCAGATTCAAAGCTCGAGGCTCTCGTATACGAGTACGAAGACCTCGCAAACGTTCCGGTATTCGTAGTGGATGTTGCCAACGTCAATGACGTCGACACGGTCGTACAACGTGCGCGAGTCATCATCAACGCCATTGGCCCATATTGGCGTTGGGGAACACCTGTCGTGAAGGCGTGTGTGCGCCATGGCAGGCACTACGTCGACCTCACAGGTGAGGCACCTTGGGTCAGGGATATCATTTTCGAGCAAGTGCCATGCAATCTCCGTCCACCACAATATCTAACACGACAACCTGTGCAGGTTCGATTATGCCGCTAGCCGATGTGGTTCGGTGATTGTTCCCTGCGCTGGGCTCGACTCTATTCCTTCCGATATCCTCGCTTACTTGGGTAATAAAACACTCAAGGCGTTTGCGGGACCCTTGACCACAGTGGATATGTCGACGTCAGCATGGGAGCTACACGGGACGGGGATATCGGGCGGGACGTTTTCGTCTATGCTCGCTTACATAGAGGAAGTTCCGAAGCACAGGTTCGAAGCAGCGAGAAGAGACTTTGCGCTGAGCCCAAGTATGTTGCTCCACTCGACGAGTAGGCACGTGATACTGACCCGTTGCAAGTCCAAGGCGTAAAGAGCCCACGACCGAGGGCATTCTACTCACTTCCAATTTCAAATCCACCAATCCAAGGGGGTTTGTATCTGATGGCAATCGTGAATTTGCAAGTCGTGCAGCGTTCCTGGGGCTTGTTCGAGCTTGCAACGCGGAACCCCGATCTCGTACTGGGTACCTCCTCACAGTCAGATGGTGAACACGAGGATTCGACGGAGTTATCCTATGGTCCGCAGTTCAAGTATGAAGAGTTCCTGGCGCTTCCAAGTCGATTTCATTCGCTTCTTGTTGTGCTGTTCTTGGTAACCGTAGTCGGGGCGATGAGGTTATTTCCGCCTGTAGGTACTGCCATTTTCACTTTCTCGTACCCGCTGATGCTGGTATGCTCCAGGCGAGATGGATCGCCCGTAGGCTCATGCCACAGTCAGGAGATGGTCCCACCGACGAGTATGTGTACTCATCGTCGGAAAGAATGATGTGGTCTGATCGTAGCTGACTGTTTACCATGCAGACAACTTGAAGCGGGTGCCCTTAATATCACAAATATAACGACTTCATTGCCGGATGCTCACGGGCGGACGACCACTGTGCGGACAACATTCCGTGGTAAAGGAGAGCCAGGCTACTTGCTATCATCGAGTATGTATTCATTGCATCACATTCCACCCCGCGGAGTACATTAAGTTGACCAATGGTTTATTCATAGTCATGATCGCGGAATGTGCCTTATCTCTCATATTGGACGCGGACCATCTCCCAGCGTTCGCCAAGCGGGGTGGTGTGCTCACACCCGTGACTGCGTTTGGTGATGTATTGATAGAACGCTTAAAGGCTTCTGGACGTATAACCATCGAGAGCGAAGTGATCCTCGCCGACACAAGTCGGAAACAAGTGTAGAGGCGAGGCAACTCTACTCCGTGATGTCCAAATCCTTCACACCTTCCATTCAGTTGCCTGCAATTTGCAAAAACTGAGCTTGTCTGTGGCATTCCTATTGGCTATGTATATATATGTGATTATCTATGTCGCTGGTCGGTTTCCTTGTTCACGTTTAGCTAGTACTGTCATGTAGATTATTCATCGATTGCTGCCGATAATATACCTTACTTGATAGCTATACAATGAGTTGTGACCGAGATTGAAGTCGAGGGGGCCTCGAGGTTCAAGCAATGAGGCCTGGAGAATGTGACCCGTGTCCAGTGCTGCAACGTTGACATTGCAACCCCGCTGTGAGCTGTGGGGGGCGGCGATGATCGATGACCTCTGAGAGCGCTAGTGCATGAAATTGCTCGAGCATTGCCTCGCCAACGACTGGTTCAAACGTTCACCGAGTCCGATTGTTCATATTTCCACCGCAGTGCCCTCCGACGCGACTCCAGGATACACAGGGACGTGGAGACATGCTTGGCACTGTACAGAGCCCGACTATGGGCGTGTTCATAATAATAACATCCCTTGAAACTCCTTCGGTGACGTTGGTAAATGAAACTGCGGCTCCGAAGTAACACGTTTTGATGGCAGGCGCAACGTACGTACCTACCGTATGGTGGCCGCGTGTTCACCACGAGGATCAAGAGAGAACCAATACTTTTATGATGCCCATATGTTTGCCTTTCCGTTCGCCAATTCGAGGACACTTGGCTGTCCATTAGATGGCTAAGCAGGGTCAATTAATTGGATGCTCGGTATACCGTCGATCTTGGAAAAGATCTGGGTGGCGGTGGGAGGAGGATCAAGAATCAGTCGGAACGTCGCCAAGTGCCGTCCTAAATGTCGTGTCAACCACAGGCGCGTTCGGCGCGTGCATATGAGTGGTGAGCAAGTGGAACAAAACTAGGGGGTCTAAACCGAGCTCATGGTTCTAGTGCCCATGTAGAATCAGTGCAACGTGTTTCTTGTTTGAGAGTCGGTGCCGGGGATAAGCCGACCACAGTTACGGGTGTATTTTCATATCCCGGAAATGCTCCGCAGTGCGCCACTTCGAATGGCCGACCCTCGCATATAGCTGCGGGCCGGCGGCGAGTCGAACACGACAATGCGTGAAGACGGATCCATATCAAACTGCTATACTGGTGCTTAACGCGTTGCCCAGGTGTCGGGGACTTGTGCATCCAGTCCTGTCAAGGAATGGTACCAGCCAAGTGTCAGCAAGGATAAAGCATAACAGAAGTACTCCCGAGATAGCTTCCGCGAGCATATCAGGAACCCGAATGCACGGATTCAGAACCCCGAGGAGTCAGTGGCAAATGAAACATGGAACGCGAATCTCTGATCGACGGTTGATCGTCTCTAAGCAGATTCTTCCATGCAAGTTGTTCGAGATTTTGGGCAGATTGGCAGATCAGTGAAACAGATCGATACCGGACTATAAAGGTACGCGCTGTGGTATTATAAATTGAGAGATATAACTCGGTACTAACCATAGGCAAGTACGAACCACAGAGGTGCGTCGGGGAAGGTCCTATACTAAGAGTCGGACGTAGAATTTCCCAGAGTTCGACGGAGTCGGAGGTTCCCTTCATGAAGACCTCGGTCTGGTGGCGAGGGTGGGACTCCGAGACCGGTCACAGCTCGGAGGCAAGTTGGCCTTGAGCTTAAACCTCCAGATCAAGTGTTGGGATCCACCCGTACACCCCTGGCATTCTGCTGACCAGAATTGCTGTTGACGCATCAGTTTCATGAAGCCAGCTGAATGCAAAGTTATGAACTGTTTGCTTTCCTAATGTGGACGGCAGCACTCAAGTAACACTTGATGATTATAAATTTGTAATTCAACACTAACTTGCCTTTCACTATAGCAGAATTCAGAAACCGGTGTACAAGCCAGCCATTTGGTTGTTTATGCCAATTTGTGGCTCTAGGCGCCAAGCTGTAGTGATTCATCATCATCGGAAAGGTGGCCTTCTCGTCGGCCGACAGACTCAATTGCCTGTCCATTTGTCTGCGACGGTTCAACCGGTCAGCTATCCCAGTTGTTGGCCAATCTACTGAAGCTATGATCGAATTCGCAGCCGTTCCATGTGTGTCTTTCCAACCAGCTCCTCTTCTGCAACCTTGTTGCCCCTTCGCCTTCGGGTTTCCGCCGGGGTTTGCGCCACCTCGAGGTGGGAACGGAGTGCCCCAGCCACAGTTCACAAGGGCCGCGCGTCCCTTCCATTTCGATGTGTTGTTGGGCCTCTAGTGGCGATTAATATCCTGGTCGTCTGATTCGCCACTTGGCTGGCGGCTCAGCCAAGAAGAGTAGCTAGTATATAACCACCTTGTTCCCATTGCATCAATCAATTTCGTTCGTCATTTGCCTTTGCACTCCTTCCACTCCATGGTTAGAACATTAGCTCTAAAGTCTACAACCACATCTTCACCAAGGAAACCCCAATCGTGATTCATACTTCCCCTCTGCCTGGGCATATCCGCGTTGTTGGTTCGACATGTATTCCGACGATTCTCGCTGTGGTCTACCCCCTGCTAACCCTGATCTAGGTCATGTGCTATGGCAGGGTGTGAGTAAATGCTTTCGTGTTTGTGTCGGCATTATTAACCGCTATCGCAGAATCCATCATTGCAGACGACTGTGAACCCCGCGGATCTTTCATTGGCGCAACCTTCCCATGGGCTGACCCAGTCTCACGGAATCCCTCGCAATGTTGCGCCAGCTGAGTACGGCTTTGTGGGATATCCGCCGGTCGACCATACCTCTCAAGGGGCTCCCGTGTGTTTGTCGCAATCCATGGGTCACGTGAGCACCATTATCGACTTCGCATGCCTGCTTTGTTGAAACTGTCATGACAGACTTCGGGTCAATGCTCTGTCTTCAATGGTGTTCCTGCGGGGCACTTCACTGGACACCCGGCGCCTGTCGTGCGGGTGTCTCAAGGACCCTCGATCTGCCAGTGGATGTCGGAGGATGGGTTAATCTGTGGTCAACTGCTCACCTACAGAACTGTCCCGAAGCACCTTGCAGAACATGGCATCCAGAGCATGCATAGAAATTGCGTTGTACAGTGTCGTTGGAACGGATGTGGGATATACATCAAGCGACAAAGCATTACACGGCATTGTCGTGAAGTCCATTTAGGCTTGAAGCGCAAGTCCCACAATACTTGTTTCCTTGGGATGACATTGGTCACGGATGTCGTTTGAGAACACTTTGGAACGAGATGATATGGCTTTTGAATATTCCGTTAATTAGTGCGTCCATCATCCCCCCTACGCATATTAGACTGACACGTTCATCTCTAGTTATCTATGCCATCCATTATTGGTATCTATTCCCTCGTTTTTTTACTACCTTTTGTACGATACCTATCGGATGGTGGATTTAGCAGCGTGGACGCGGTGCCCCACATTCCAAGTTCCTCTATCTATATGTGCGCCTTTTGCCTAGTGCTCTAGCTTGCCCAACTTCCCGAATAGTGTTCAAGTTCGCGTCAGAGCTTCGTCGCGCTTATCACTCAAGTTGATATGTGTCTTTCCTTTCTGCCGTTGCAATCACACGATTAGCTCCTCAACTAAGCATTCTTCTGGGGTGGATAAAGTTCGCGTCGTGTACCACAAACTGCGTTCTCATTGTCAGGGACGCTGTTCGAGAAATTTGAGCTGATTGAATCGTCCGAATGGGAATGAGAATCTTGCAATGGGAACAAGCTGTGATCTGTAGTCGATAGTAAGTGCAGGAGAGGTAGAGGATGCAAGGGCTAAAGGCTCTCAGGCTAGGCCTCAGGCCTCAGGTTTGGAGTGAGAGAAGATTTAGAGTGGCTTGGGCTCGTTTTCGCATTTACATATGTAACAGTTCCAGTACAATCGTCACTTCTCGAAAACTCAAGGACATATTACCGTTGTCGCCTATCCGGCAAGACCTGGGTAAATAAGTCAAAAAGAGAGGAAGAGCGAGCAATCGACGGACTCACGATCTGAGACTCGCGGATGATCTGAACTGTGAGCTTGCGCCACAACTCTGAGAACGCTCTGAGTCAGGCTTGCCACAGCCTACTCCGTTCGTCACCGACACGTCCAGCACCCCCAAGGATTCCACGGCTTCTCAATCCTCGTCAGAAAATACGCAGCTGTTGTATTCTTGAATAGCCTCGAGCTATCGGTATCCAATGGTGCCATGAGTACTGGGATGTTTGGCGACCTATCAGCCCATGCCGCCAGCAACCTGAACAACCTTCGAATTCCGAATCATGCGTTCTGCCGTTTCGAGTCACACATAGGCACCA
>JBBPQV010000425.1:0-21676 GCA_038092675.1 Boletus rufocinnamomeus
CAAAAACGTATACGAGGAACGATTTTAGGGAGTTGAGGCAGACGCCGTCGGCGAGGCAGAATACGAGTCGGATGCCGAGTTTGCATGTGGACGTGAGTTCTGCCTTTTTTTTGTTTTGAAGTCTTTTGTTCGCTTGGTCTCTCCAGAGGCATCTTTACGTTTTTTTTTTCGTGGGAGGATCAGGACTGAATGGTTTGGCCTTTCTCTTGTTGACATGCAGGAATTCGAATTTGGGGGGGTCATGTTGTCGCCTCTCGTTCAGCCCCAGTCCATTTCAGTACCAATTGACCCTAATGCCGTGGGGGTGCAGCCGTTTGGTCTCGGAGCACCGTTTAGCACGAGCTAGGGGTACTTTCGAGACTTTTTTTTTTCTTTTGCTGTGGTAGTATACATGTTGTCTCGGGTTTCAATGTGTAAGTACTTGGGAGAAGACCAAAAGTTGAGAACGATATTACCAAGTTGAAGGGAGACTGGGGGAGAGATTGATACAGGAAATTGGCATGTGTTGCCAATGATAGTTAGCACATACGTGCTCGAGCCCACAAAAGGCTGCCAAATTCACAGCGCACGCTGCAAGTACTGACACATATGTACCGTTGCAGGTTGTGTGTTCATTACTTCTTGTGTCGAGTATTCCGAGTTGCGGCTGAAGCGCTGAGTGCTGAATACAATCGCGACAGTGAGGTTTTATACTCTTCGCCTTGCACGAGTCCTGAAATATTCGATAGCAATTTAGATAGCAGCTACAAACAACGAGCGCAGCGGGGAGTAGTAAAGCAAGTGAGGGAACAAGGGGAGAGAACTAGGCACCGAGATGGATATATAAGATACGTTGATCGAATGGTACATCCGCCAATTTTTTCATCGTCTTGTTCAACGCGAATGCTGCACGGGTGTAATCCAAACGACCAGACTCGTCCTTCATGTTATCGTAAAACATCGACGTGATCTTGTTCGTCTCACCATCGTCCACTGCCCACATTGTCCCAATAACCGAACGAAACCCAACGAACTGCATCGCCGACGCCAGATGGATCACCTCGTCCGGACTGTCCTCATCCCCAACGGTCGTATGACAGGCAGAGAGATAAGCGAACTCGGGATTCTCTAAATTGCACTGGATGATTCGTTGGATAGTGAAGTGTCCGTCATGAAGAGCGAACGCAGACTCGAACGGTTGTTGGGGGTTGGGGATACCATGACATGCGAAGTGCACCCAGCTACTCTTGCCAAGTTCTTCCGTGACTCGGGCGATGCAGGATTCCGGACCCTCGATGCGCGTGAACCTGGCAAGGCCATCGACGCGCTGACCAATGTTGGCCAGTTCGGCGCTGACGGAAACGAGTTCGCTCTCGCCAATGGCTGTCGCTTGACCTATAGTAACGAACCGTTTCGTTTTTGTTGCAGGGTGCGGGAGATCGTGCCGTCTGGCACGAATGAGGGCAGTGAGGGTGGGGGTGTAAGACGAGATGTAGAGATCGGTGAGTTTCCGTTGACCCCTCCTGAATGGACCGGCGGCGTGGAGGGGAAGAAGAGAGAACTCAGCAGTAGGGCACCACCAGATGCGTGATTTAGATGGTCGTATCGTCTGGAGGAAGTCAACAATGGGAGAAACAACCTCGTCCCATAGTTCCCGCAAGATGACGCAGAGACCTCTCGTCATATCCATTGACCTTGCGCGCACAGTTAAGGTACGGAGTTTCGACGACAGTTCTCGAACACCTTCCTTTGTGATTGACAATGGAATGTGAACGGGATCCTGGTCGGCCAAGACAACGAGGGCATCGCAGCCATACTTGCTCGCATTCAAAATGATGACAGGGCCCTCACAGGCTGCCTGTTGGAGGTTGGAGAAGAACGAAGGCAGAAGGAACCGTGAGAGCCCAGGTAACTCGCGGATACCCGTCACGACCCTCTGCAATTCAACGTTGAGACGGCACACCCGATCATGCTGATCTGTACTACGCGAATCAAGGATATTCCGAATGAGCGACGTCAGCTGCGTGAACTCGTCCGCCAATATCTTTCCTGCTGGGCCACAGGCAATGACGTCGTCAAGTGGGGAACGGAGGCGAGTGAGCTGGCTCCAAAAGACACCCCGGCCTTGTTCTAGAAGCTCGACTGCTTTGGTAGGGGAGTAGTTGCGAAGACAAGCTGAGAATGCATCCACTGCAAGCGATGATGTAAGGTCCTTGAAGAGAATAAGATGTTGAGGTAGAGATGGCAGAGTGGTCAGGTGATGGATAAGTAATCGTAGAGACGTCTCGTATGCTAGAAGCGTTGTGGGATGCCGGAAATCTTCGGCTACACGGATCCATGCTCTTGTGGCAGCCAGATCGGTGGAAAATACCATTTGTGGTACGTGTGCCAGCTTAGCATAGAGGCTAAATAGCTCCTCCTTGTCCTCTAGCCGACTCGATTGTGTGAAACGAGTATGGAGGCGGCTTGCAAGGTGGTTCAATGACTGTGAACGATCTGGATGGCCTAGTGGGCGAAGTGCCAGTGCCTCACGGCTGAGGGCAATGGCCTCATTGAGGTCCTCCATTCCTCCAAGCTTGTTGCACCGAGTGGAGAGGTGAAGTGCGAGGTCGTTCAAGGATGCTGACCGATCTAGGTGCCCTGGTGGGCGAAGTGCCAGTGCATCTCGGTCGAGGACAATGGCCTCGTTGAGGTCCTCCATAGCCCCAAGCTGGTTGTACCGAGCAGAAAGACGAAGTGCGAGGTTGTTCAAGGACGATGACCGATGTGGGTGCCCCGGTGGGCGAAGCGCCAGTGCATCTCGGCCAAGGACAATGGCCTCGTTGAGGTCCTCCATTTCCCCGAGCCGGTTGTACCGAGTGGAGATAGCAGCTGCAAGGTTGCTCAAGGATGCTGGCCGATGTGGGTGCCCCGGTGGGCGAAGTGCCAGTGCCTCTCGGGCGAGGACAATGGCCCCATCGAGGTCCTCCATTACCCCGAGCTGGTCGTATCGAGTGGATAGATGATTTGCGAGGTTGTCTAAGGTCATTGACCGATGTGGGTGGCCCGGTGGGCGAAGTGCCAGTGCCTCTCGGGCGAGGACAATGGCCACATCGAGGTCCTCCATTACCCCGAGCTGGTCGTATCGAGTGGATAGATGATTTGCGAGGTTGTTCAAGGACGTTGACCGATCTGGGTGCCCCGGTGGGAGAAGTGCCAGTGCATCTCGGTTGAGGACAATGGCCTCATCGAGGTCCTCCATATCCCCGAGCTGGTCGTACCGAGTGGAAAGATGAACTGCGAGGTTGTTCAAGGACGATGGCCGATGTGGGTGCCCCGGTGGGCGAAGTGCCAGGGCCTCTCGGTCGAGGACAATGGCCTCATTGAGGTCCTCCATTTCCCCGAGCTGGTTGTACCGAGTGGATAGATGAGCTGCGAGGTTATTCAAGGATATTGACCGATGTAGGTGCCCCGGTGGGCAAAGTTCCAGTGCTTCTCGGTCGAGGACAATGGCTTCCTCGAGATCCATCATCACCCCAAGCTGGTTATAACGATCACTGAGATCAATGGAAAGGCAAGTCAAGGAGTCAAATCGCTTGGTGTGGCCGGGTGGGCACAATTCCAGTGCCTCGCGATCGAGGGCAATCGCCTCGTCCATGTAATTGTTCCTGCCTCCTTCCTCAAACTCGGCGGCAAGGGATTCCGCCCGTGAATGCAACTGTTTAACTTTTAGTCACATCATTTTATTGTTCTCCACGCGAAAAGAAAGACACGTACATTTGAAACTTGTTAGAGCCGACCGAATTGAATTGAATATGCTGGTTTGGAAACAAGATGAACGTTGGCTGCGATTAACGCCCGCTCTGGCCACCCATGGGCTCCGAGCTATGTTTGGAACGTTTTCAGCTGAGAAATAGTATTATACTTAGCCCTCCAATGTTGGTCAAAGATAATAACATCCAGTTCAGACTCAGTTCCCAGTGACAAAATGATATCAGGGATGCCTTGAATACATGGCTGATGGAAAACGGCAACTTTATGTTGCAGAGGACCATAATGTCTCGTAAGGGGGCAGATGGTCTTCACGAGGACCGTGTATCACGCCGAATTAGGCCGCGCCAAAACATGGGTGCCCGTCCCAATAATTTCTCACACCTCCCTGTCTGTGTGAAGGTTTAGTACATTTACTACCACTGGTCCCAACGCTTTCCTGGGCCCGTAGCCTAAATCTTCCATCCACACGAATAACTTGCATGAATGATAACCTGAGGTCCTGAGTTTGAAACTCTTGCAAGGGAAACGAACAAACTTGTCTTGAGAATCTCAGTAGTGAATCACACATGTACACTCATCATCACAAGAAATTGGAAAGTAGATCGCATCAACAAAACGTATTTTGTGATCATCCATATGAAGAGGGGAGACTTGAGATGTATTCGATACACATTGACCAGTAACAAGGAAAGTGAATGCAAGGGATATCTAATCTGCAGGTAAACAACGATCACGGCCATAGCTATGACCCAGTCCATCAACCATGCATGCCCCAACTATCTCGACGACCGACATGAAAGCGAAACAGACAGGAATGGAAAAGGAAAAGACAAGTGGGGATGTGGGGAGGGAGCTACGGACGTCTCCGACGCAGGGTCTCGTACGCGTCGCGTGGATACCGAGGCAAAGGCCCCAGCAGAGGCGCACGTGGCGGTGAATCCGGCGCATGCGGTCCAGGTTCCCGATC
Source organism: Boletus rufocinnamomeus (assembly GCA_038092675.1). NCBI lineage: Eukaryota > Fungi > Basidiomycota > Agaricomycetes > Boletales > Boletaceae > Boletus > Boletus rufocinnamomeus. The sequence continues at coordinate 4,700 of JBBPQV010000425.1, forward strand.
GAATCCATCACCATCGTCCCCCGACCGAAAATACCTGTCGATATCGGACGGATCGAATTCGGAGGGGGGCACCGGCGACGGTGCAGACGTACGCGGTGAACGAGCACTGGATTCTGGACTGGGCTGGGGCTGTGACTTTCCCCCGATGCGATACGTTCGTTTGCGTTTCGCTTTGACGGGCCGGCGTTCGGGAGGAGCGCGTACCCCGAATGCGTTGAGCGTCCGTGGGGGACCGCTCCGCACGGCGAAATGCTCCAACGAGCGGGTGTAAGGGGATAATGTATGATTCGAAGAGCTGAGCGTCGACAGCTGGTGCAACGTATTGTTCAGGATAATCTTGGGGCCTGCTTCGGACATGGCATGATGCGGTGGGGGAGAGCCAGAGTGGAACGGGTCGAGGTTGGCGGCAGTGGATGACGAGACGGAGAGACGGCGGAATGGCAGTGGGGGTGGCTTGTTGATGGATTCGTGGCTATGTGCAGAATGGGGAGGTTCGGTTGTAGGTGGCGTTTCGACGGAGTGAACGAAGCCGCTGCTAGTGGATCGGGAAATTTGGGTCTCGAGGCTGTCTGGTGTGATTGGGCGACGTCCTGGGCGAGAACGTAATGGTGTGACGTCATAGGCAGGTTCAGAGCGTGTGCGCTGGCGCTCAGAGGAAGGGTATGCGGGCGTTTCCGGGAAGTAGGGGTTGTAGCTAGAGGTAGGGCGATGGGCGAGGGGTACCCGTGGTGTACCATATGGGAACGAACTAGTTCGCGAGGGACCGGCTTGCTGTGACGGCGAGAAAGGATATCGGAGGCTGGGTATAGAAGCTGTTACACTACCTGGGTCAGTGTTGGTTCGGGAAATTTCGGCTGGAGGTTGGATCATTGATTGTGAATGGTAGACCCGTGGGCGAGTGATGGTACCTCCACCGACAGCGGGGATGGTCTCGTACTCGGTGACGGAGTCATCCGGCGTCAGACTTGCGGGTGGCGAATAGTCAATTGAAGTGTCCTCCCAGTCTACCACCGAGTATGTCCCTTTCTCTTCTTCCTCCCTTTCCTCTTCTTCCTCCTCACCATCCACTTCCGACTGCTCCTCCGTGAGATCTGCAAGACCCTTGTTTTGCTTGAATAGCCGGCCAAAGCTCGAGAAAACACTCTTCATGGGAAGACCGTCTGGACGAAGCCCATATGTTGGGTCAAAGTTCTCGAGCTCAGGTAACGAACCTGTAGGTTCGGTTGGGGCCGGGATAGCATTGGCAGAGGGAGTAGGAACACTTTTCGACGTCCTCCGAGCGGAGCTTGCGACAGAAACTCCAGATACAGAGCGAACACGCCCATACGAAAGTGTGCCCACCGACGGTGCATGCACGAAGGAATGTTGTAGTGCAACCAGGCCGGGACCAAATAGACCATCAGACAGATGTGACATGTCCGGCGCGGAAGTAGTTTCAAACGGCCGACGCACCACCGGCGGTGGCCGTTTGTTGAGATAAGGCGCTTCTACCTTTGCCTTGACCCATTGTTGACTCAAACGATGAATAATACCTGGCAAATCCTCTCTAAACATTTGACGAAGCTGTCCTTCGATTTCGCGTTGTATAAATTTTTGAATGACGGCTATAGAGTCGAAGGTGCTGTTAATGTCGACGTTTTGGAGGGGGTCGGTTTTGAATACGAGGGTGATACCCTTTTGTTTGGAGACGACGAGGACGACATACGAGTTGAGCTTGAAGTGGGAAAGGCGAAGGAGCATGGGTACGACGAGAGGTTCTCTGGCTGCCAACATTCCTCTTGAACCAGTCATGAGGTGTATGTCTGGTTGCTTATGATTCAGGGGATTCGCCTTTTGCACGAGGAGTCATCACGGGTTCCCGAATTACACACAAGTCAGATAATCATTCGTACCTGTACTCTAGTCTTGAGGACCAGGTGAGCATCGCCGGCGTACGTCAGACGAAATATGCCTCGAAATTGATCCATGGTGAGATCGCCAATGTCCCGAATTTCCAGTTCGGGAGGCTAATTGATGGGGTGAGTGCGGTGAATAGGCTTACAGACAGTGGACGCGCACCTGAGTGCCCATCTCCAGCTCGACGACCTCGATCCTGTCTGCAATCACGGGTGGTTTGTTTCCCTTGTTGAGTGCATTGTTGAGCATCTGGATCGCATCGGCGTGGAACTGGTCGGAAAAGCGGGGCCATTGGAAGGTGAACGACATGGGTCATTCAGTGCAATATTGTGCAATGCGGTGAGAGTGTGCTGGTCAATGCTCGGCGGCCGTGAGCATCGTGTTGGTCGGCGAGAACGAACGTAAGTCGGACGGCGGCGGCAGCTGTCGTAAGACCGCACCTCAAAGTCCCGAGCAAGCCTAAGGCTAACTAACTTGGGCCGGTTGACGTCCCAACAGCCGAGCTTAGCCCGGACACAAATTGAACAAAAACGACGAGTCCAAATTACTAGTAATTATATTATCCTTGCCGTCGCCCGTCGTCGTCGTTACTAGCAACGACCACATTTCATGTCACAGCTGGCGACGTCGACCAATTGATGAACGGCGTCCGCAGATTTCTCACTGGAGGCGGGTCCCTGAGCACACAACCACCACCTCCGCCCCCGTCTCAGCCTCCACCGCCAGTACCAGCACCCGTCACACCGCCCCCACTACCTCCCAAACCGTCCTGGCCGCCTCAGGACTCCCGTCCGACCACCCCCACGGATGGCAAACCCGCCAGTGGCACGCCAGGCCTGGTCATTCGCAAGGAACGCACGAAGCCACCTCAAGTAGCATCTCCGACGAGCGAGCAGACCCCCGGAGCTACTTCTGTTAAATCCACAAGGTCGGAGTGGACGCCTGCTTCGGCACGCTCGCACTCAGGCAGTATCTCATCCTACAATGTCGCCTCACCGACCCGCAAGGCCGTCCCGAATGACGCTGCGACCCTCCTTGGCTCGCCAATACCCTCCTCGTCTCGTGTGCCACCGCCGAGTATGGCGCAACCCATGACGTCGGAGAGTAGCACGGGGTGGAAACGAACGTCTGGATTGGTCAATATCCGGGATGAGCTCCTCATGAGCTTGCTCACCAGCGAAGCCGTCGTCGACAGTCGGGAATGTGAAATACTTAGCGCCGAAGAAGTCGAAGAACTCAAAAAGGTGCGAACGCCCGAATTACTTCCCACTTATCTTGACACCCCTTTCAAGGAGTATCATATTCTCAAGATTCGACTGACGGCGATGCAGAAAAAAGTCGAGCTCGAAACCAAGATTCGTGACGCAGCACGATCGTTGTCCAAAGTGAATGCAGCGCACAGAAAAGTTTCGAAACAGACAGAAGAACAACTCGAGTCGGCCGAACGCAAGGTCGCGACGGCGCAAAAAGAGCTATGGCGTGTGTCGGAGCGAACAAGCGAGGTATTTCGAAAGCTGCTCGAACACCGTGCTGGTGTGCTGGGGTATTCTGTGCACAAGATGGAAAAGAAGATTTTTCCTTCCTTGAATGGTATATCTGAACTGGACGCCTCGAGGGCCATCACGCCGCATCGAAACTCGACCATGAGCTCGGCTGTCAGTGCTCCGTCCACCCCATCAAAATTTGACGGTGCCCATTTATTCGCTGGGCATGCAGGCGCGCATATCCCCAAAGCACCTTTTTCCGCATCCGATACTGCTACTCTCGAGGCCAACTTACGTGCTGCCACGGAGTCTCTCAATGCGGCGAACAAAAAGAACGCAGAGTTGGCACGCGAGCTGTCCCATCTTCGTTTGGACAAGGAACAGATGGAGACGACGATGAGTATGGAACTTCAGAACGCTGAGGAGACCGTCGCTGCGCTAGAACTGGAGCTACCGCGGTTTGAGGAACTCCAAGCACGTTGCGATGAGTTGATCAAGGAGCGTGTGCAATGGGAAGAGGACAGGCGGAAGTTGGCAGCAAGGGAGCGAGAAGTGGAGAGGCTTGAAGGACGACTCGAGGTGTTGGAAGAAAAGAGTAGCGAGGCCACGGAGATGGAGAGGATGCTGGCTTCAACTCGGGAAAAAGCAGACGTGGACATGCAGACAAAAGGTGAAGAGTTTTCGGCCCTCCAGGTGGAATATGAGGAGGCACGTGCACATTGGCAGGCAGAAAAGGCTGTGATGGAGGATGAGTTGGATCGGCTGAGAGGAGGTGGCGAAGCGCGAGGGGAATTGGATGGTGCAATCGAGACTCTTCATACGTTGATGCAGGTGCACGACGTCGATCACTCATCCAGGGATACATCGTTGCAGGGTCTATTGGCATCAGTTGAGACCCACCTCGAGAACCTCTCTGCGATCATGAAAGAAGACGGGGATTCCCGAGAGCAACTGGAGTCTCGACTTCAAGCAGAACTCGAGGCATCAAGGCGAGACAGGGACGATGCAAAGCGGGAAGTCCTCGCCCTGGACGCGCGCGTCAAGGTTTATACCCTTTCCGGTCCAGTCACATTCAACTTAACACTAACATTCATTTTTTCAGGAATTGAGCTCACCATCCATCTATACTGGTCCGCCGATCGAATACAAAGGCGATGTCGCCGACGTCGTTGCACTCTTACAGCCTGTGTGGGCTGTTCTGCCCGCCCCTGAGCTGCGTTCGGCAAAGCTCAACACGCCGCGCCACCTCCGAGTGGCTTCCACGGCATCCAGTCCGGGTGGTCCACATTCCAGATCAGGGTTACCCTCCCTGTCGGATATGGACATTCGCTCCCTCAAGGCATTGTATGACCCAAAATCACCCCAAGCTGCCGTAGGCGGGCCTTTCTCCTTCGAAGCCTTCGTCGCGCGCGTTCAAGCCTTGGTGATCGACGACCGCGCATTGATCGAACGATTGATTCGATTCGCGCAAGCACACGATCTACTCAAGAAGAACGCTGAGCGCGCACAAAAGCTCGCTGAAGACAGTAATGCTGCACTAGAGACCTATCAAAAGCATGTCGGCACCCTCGATGATCAAAATTTTGCGTTACAAAAGAAACAGGCTGCTTTGTGCGTGTTTTCCCCTCGTTCATTTTTTCAGAATATATATATATATATATTATTGTGAAAAATCGCTCTCGTTTTATTTTTTGCTTTGTCAGGTGATCTTGTTGCTCATGTGATGTGATGCAGGATGAACGAGATACAGGAACTGCAAACCGCCGTCGATCGCGCAAGAGCGGAGAAGAGGGACATGGAGATGCATGCAGCCGACCAAGCAGACACATGCAGACAACTCACCGAGGTCAACAACACGCTCAGCGCCAAGACGCTCACCCTCGCACAAGAGGTAGCATCAGCCCCTGAGATGATACGCAAGCAACTCGAGGGTCAACTGGACGAATGTCAAAAAGCGCTCCGTGAAGCCGAGGAAGAGGTCAAAGCGATGCGAACGTCGGAACAGACGCAGCGGATTGCGTTGTTGGACGAGCTCAACTCGATGCAGACCGAGAATGCGACTCTGAGGGCGCAGTTGCGCGCGCTCAGGAAATGAGTATAATTTTCCTTTCCTCGAGTTCGACGTGGGAGGGAGAGAGGAGAGGCGTCGTTTTTACATGGGGAAAGAGGAAGGGTGGAGGGTGCCTGGTATCTTGATACGTCAGTTGGTGACCCATCGTCCACCTTTTTTTTCAAACAAAAAAATCCTTCTCTGTCGTTTTTCCGGACTTGCTTTCTGGGTGCAGTGGCTGGAATACGTGTTTTTTTTTCTTCCTCCTTTTTTTCTGTTGTCTCAACCTTTCCCCGTCCTCCTTCACTCCACTCTTCGTCTCCTTCCGCAAACTACGATACCAGGATTTTTTTTCCTTGTTTTCTCTTGATACCCACCCGACCCGATTGGTCATTTTAGGGCAAGGTGTCTTGGCCAGATGTCTCGTTGCTGTGATCCCCCTCGCTTTACTTTTTTTTATGTCTGCATACCCAGTGTACTATACCACCTGCTTGCCCCGCACCGTAAAATGTATCCTCACGCACTCGCTATCCGATTCAGCTAATCCGAGCATTCTCTTATCTCTCTATCTCCTAGGACTTGTTGACCGTCCTGGTGTCTGCTCGTGTGACTCAAAAAAAGGGGTGCCTCATTCGTACGAAATACAACTAATGTACATACTACAAAGGGTCATCGTCGGCTGTCGTCCATAAAAAGAAACAAGAAAAGAAAAGCCTGTCTCGTGCCGCACTACATCATCCGTAACGTCTCGTGTATGCCGTCACGACTATGTATGTAACAACAACATTGTCAACAAGATAAAGAAAAGAAGGAGACAAGCAGTCTGCGTCACCTCTTATTCCCGCGGAGATGATCTACACCCGACGAGCCGCCGATCATATTACCAACCCTTGAAACAAATACAGGAACAACACCGCATCCACCACTTGACGGGCGGTTCGTCAAACGAGTCGGACGAGCACGAGGAGAGGTCCGAGTCGACGTCGAATCTATAAGCGGATGTGCGGAGACGAGCGGCAGATGCCTGTTTGTTTTATGTTCATGTGAGATACATTGGATTAGGGACGAGGATGGAAAGACGAGAGGGGGGGTGCATACACGGTGTAAAGCCCTCAATCTCATGTCCATAGCGCGTTTTTTGTTCTCGCTGGAGAAGTAATTACTCGTGACGACACGTGGAAGTGAAGGGTCGACGGGACAAGGTGGGGCTATGGCGAGAGGAGTCGGTGAGGGAAAGGGGGTGGGTGGGTGGGGTGAGGACTATTGGTCGTAACCACTGGTGAAACTGCGAGGGGGTAGTTAATGGAAGGGGGGGGAACGCCTTTTATAATCCTCGCCCGAGGAGAAAGGGCGTTGCCTGCATGCCCCTGTCCCTTCTCTTCGTTTGTTTCATGATTCATGGAGGCTGTTTGGCCATTCCCGACTTGGTATTCCCACAGGGTGATCGGGGCAGGGCCCAGGGGGCTGTAAGTATGCGTACGTGATGGATGGGATTACGTCTTCTGAGAGCGCTGTTGGCGCTACATGGGTGACCGTCCTCGGTGGGTCTATGGATCAAAGGTCACGTGGCTCGAAAAGTCGGGATTCGTGCAAGGTTCGGGAGGGTTCCCTGTGGCTAAATTCTGAGTCTGACAGTAGTGGTGGGCGGGGGTAAGGATCTCGAGGCCTCGGACGCTGGGCTACAGCGTCGGACGAAACGTTGAACGGTTCGGCCCGGATAGCGTAGATAGGACGGGAGAAGGCAATAGATAGGATGGAAGGAGGTATAGATAGGATGGAAGGGAAACGTGTCTGTAAGACCATGTCACGCTACCATAAATAACCCAGTTGAGGCATAGTTCCTCGGTGTGCGCGCGATGCGATAACGCACGGGGAAAAGTGGCGACGACAGCAAAGGGATCCGGGGGATGCCGTGTACTGTAGAGCACTTGACCAAATCGATCGATGGTTTTGATGACAAGCCAGCTTGCTACCACAGCACGTCGTGGCACACGGGTCGAATACCCTGGACTTGGTACTCAGTACCCAGTATCCAATTCTGGGTCCTGGGCAGATAAGCATTGACATTATACTAAGGGGACACGTACCTTCCATTCCCTATCCACGAAAGGAGTGCAGATGGACCATTGACATGTTCTCCGACGTTGGTCGTGTGCGTCGATTGAACTCCCGGTCAAGGTCCGTCATCAATGCTTATAGGTTGCAGCGTCAGGTGAGAACCGTATCACGGACGCTGGAGGGATGCTGTAAGCCCGCTGGCATACCAATCACGTGTACAGTATATATACCCGGCGCACCTCGTAGAGATGCCCTTCTTGTACCCGTACGTCGTAGCCCCCCATATGGAGCGTGGTCCAGTTCTTTTCGTCCGCTCATCTTAGTATTTCCCGCCGTCGGCCACGGCGGGCTTTCAGATGCGTCCAACGTGTTTGAAGTTCGAATTGATGGGCCTAACCAATACAAGAAACAATAAGTTAGGTTGACTACCGCATGATGTATGAGGTAATAATGCATAAAACCTACTTACACTTTCCGTCACCTAAACCCAATGAAGATTAAACTTTTTCGTGGTCCTACTCGAATGCATCATGAGCTAGTCCAGCAGCTGTATTCGCCATAATAAGGCACGGAAGCACAAAGTACACACGTCTGTTACTCGGGTGTTCAATATATTTTTGAAGGTTTCCAAACCAAGCCCTCGTTGTCTAATGGCTATGACGTCAGACTTCTAAACAGATTATCTGGAGGTTGTGGGTTCGAGTCCCACCGGGGGCTTTACTTTTATTTCCTTTCCGAGTAGTCGCAGTGGTATGGGGTGTTTAATGAATTTTTTTGTTCTCTTACAGCTAGTCGTCGATGATCAACGAGGCATGTGCATTGTGCAGGGAGGAGAATCGAATACCACTGTATCCCTGTGGGGCATTGCAGGGGGCAAGTCTCCATATGGCTACAGTTTGCATACTACGCCTTACCAATAAGATTCGGAGTTTGTGTGTTCCGATTGTCTTCCATAAGGCATAGCCCGCTCCTCAGTTACGATGACTCACGTAAAATGTCCACCCATCTCGGGCCCTCATCCACATTTTCCAAATAATGAACAGGACTATTCCTGGGCGATTGGGTTTTGATGCTTGTGGTCGACTCGACTCGTGAGTCGTGACTCTGTCACGTTCAAGTATTTGAGCCTGAAACCGGAAGAGGATTCACATCATAGTCTATATTTCGGTGAGAGCCTATTTTACTCGTACTCTCACCTCTGCCGGAATTCCCGCCTGTTGAGGAGTGAACCCACATGGAGATTGGTCGCGACCGCCGATGCGGCGGCGGCGGGGACCATATGGACATTGTTCGTCGCGGGTTGGAAATGTGAGACCGATTGAGACGGTTGCCGTGCTGGTTCAAATCTGCCGTCAGCGAATCGAAGCACTGCATATGGTGAATTCTCGTTTCACCAAGATATGGGAATGTTAATGAAGGTTAATTTGACGACTGCGCCGCTCTACGGCCCATGGCTATGGTTGACACAGGGGCGCCATCGTACTAATATTAATATTTTTCGTGTTTGTCAGCGGTGGTGATGGATCCGCCATGGTGCTTGCCATGGTGCCGCCTACGGCACGCTCGAGATCAGTTTCACTGATAGTTGCTGGCTTTCCGGGCTGTTCGGAGTGCTGTTGGGCGATATGGGTATTTTTCACGCAGACGAGGGACGTTGGTTGGCTGCATGCAACCGCATTCCAGATTACTTACGGGCACCCGCGTGTTAGTGTCTGATGGGTGTGGCCAGGAACGGGAACGAGCGGGGCGCTGGCAGGACGCGGAAGCATTGAGAGATTGGAATCCGCGAACGTCTGTGCAAGTTCCCACGGGGAAGTGGAGGGTGCGACACGATAACTTGGTGCCCAAATTCAATGCCCGCTCCCACACATCCACGCCAGCGAGCGTAAAGGTCGCCAACTGGCCCATCTTGCTCTCTCTCTCCCATCTTCAACATGGATCCCTCCCCGCAGCCTCGCCATACTCCGTCCCGCAGAGGAAGGTCCCCCCGCACCCCCCCAAACGGCGCTTCCCGTTCCTCTTCGGATGCCCTACCAACCGATTTTCCGAATAAACAGCCAAATACCTTCACCTCTTGTCTTTCAATCCCCGTAGAGGGCGCCCTCCCAATCATCTCCCAGGATGATCCTCCCTCCGCCACTCTTTCCCGGATGTCCGACAATTCCCCCTCCTCCTCCAAGCGCGCCCCTCGCAAATCAAAGACACATGCCCTCGCTGCTCTCCACTACCATGCCTCCTCGCACGATAACGACGATGCCGCATCACAGGACATATCCGACGATTTTTCCGGTGACCCCATCCCAATTTCAGTTTCTCCCTCCCTCGACCTCTCCTCCGTCAAGACTTCGAGTCCTAGAAATCACCCTCCTAGAACATCTCCTCGTCCCTTTGGTCTAGAGGATTGTCCCGTCTTCTACCCTAGTTCAGACGAATTCAAGGACCCTATGACCTACATTCATTCGATCACCGAAAAGGCGCTCACATATGGAATTTGCAAAGTAGTCCCTCCAGTCGGTTGGAAAATGCCCTTTGTCACCGATACAGAGGTTTGTGTCATCTTGCCGCATGTTTCTCATTTTTTTTCTTTCACCCGCCTCGATCTTATATTTTTTTCATTTCCGCCAGGCCTTTCGCTTCAAGACTCGATTGCAGCGCCTCAACTCCATCGAGGCTTCATCTCGTGCAAAGGTTAATTTTTTGGAGCAGCTTTACCGCTTCCACAAGCAGCAAGGCAATCCACGTGTCTCCGTGCCCACGATCAACCACAAGCACCTCGATCTCTGGCTTCTCCGCAAAGAGGTCCACAAACTTGGTGGCTATGATGCGGTATGCATCGTGCCCATGCCACACTCTTTTTTCCACCGCTAATTCGTACGGTAGGTCACAAAGAACCGGAAATGGGGAGACCTCGGCGCTCTCCTTGGCTACAGGGGCATACCAGGTTTATCCACCCAGATCAAGAATTCCTACACGCGAATCGTCCTACCATATGAGCACTTTTGCGATCGGGTGCGGAATTCACCCACGTTGTCGACCTCACCAGGTGGAAATCGTGATCCTCACCTCAAAACTCACACGAATATTCAGACGGCACGAACCCGTAATGGACACACCCGCGATGCCACATCCCCGCCTTCTAGTCCTTTAACTTCCTCCTCGAGTGCTTTGTCTGACATTCCAGATGACGGCGATTACAAGGAACGGAATGGCTCCCGAACGGAGGGTGCGGGTTCAAGACGGAACACAAAGTCGACCTCCAATGACCAGAGCTCTCGTACGTTTTCATTTCTTTCTCCGTACGTCTCACCGAGTTGGGTCCCGAGTAGCCACACGGAAGCGTCGCAATGCTGCTAACCGAATGTCACCGGCATCGCCTACGTCACAGCCAGATGAAGTCACAAAATTAACTCAGGAGGTAGGTATCTAGCAGAACGAGTCGTTTCACTTCTGACTCTGAGATAGCAGTCTTGTGAAGTTTGTCAGAAGAAAAATCACGAGGAAGAAATGCTTCTTTGTGACGGTTGTGACTGCGGTACGGCGAATCCTTATTGTCACGTCTCTTGTGGTCGTATCTCACTTTTCAAAGGCTTCCACATGTTTTGCTTGGATCCGCCATTGACCTCAATTCCAAAGGATCAATGGTTCTGCCACACGTGCTTGTTCGAGACGGGCGGTGATTTCGGTTTCGATGAAGGGGAGGAACACTGTCTTTCCAGCTTCCAAGCCAGGGATCTCGAGTTTCGCCGTAGGTGGTGGACGTCTCACCCGCCTGTCAATAAATCACCGCCGGATCTCAATGATCCCACCGTTAATTATATCGGTAACACTCTGGTGACCGAGAGTGATGTGGAGAACGAGTTTTGGCGACTTGTTCAGTCCCCGAATGACACGGTTGAGATTGAGTACGGAGCCGATGTCCACTCGACCACCCACGGCAGGTATGTCGCAGGTGACCTTTTTTTGCGATTTTTCACCGTTGAACATTCTTGATACCCCTACGACAGTGCCATGCCGACCATGGAGACCCATCCCCTTGATCCTGCTTCCAAGGATTCTTGGAATTTGAACAATATTCCTATTCTAGGGGATTCCCTCTTGCGATTCATCAAATCTGACATCTCGGGTATGACCGTGCCATGGACCTACGTAGGAATGGTATTTTCCACTTTTTGTTGGCACAACGAGGTGAGCATTCGCCACCTCCTGTTTCAAAGGCCGCAGTCGTGATGGCTTGCGTAGGATCATTATACGTACAGCATCAACTTCCGTGGGTATCGCGTCTGCGTTTCATTTCAAACGTGATATGATTGACCATATTCATATAGAACATTGGGGGGAAACAAAGACTTGGTACGGCATCCCAGGAGAAGATGCAGATAAATTCGAAGCCGCGATCAAGAGCGAGGCGCCGGATCTGTTCGAAGCACAGCCAGATCTCCTTTTTCAGCTGGTGACACTGATGAACCCGAAGCGCCTCACCGATGCTGGGGTCCGCGTGTACGCATGCAACCAACGTGCAGGTGAATTTGTCATCACTTTCCCGAAGGCGTATCATGCAGGATTTAATCATGGGGTACGTTTTACACGCGATTGATCATTCATACACAGGATTGATTTTGTGCGGCTCTAGCTTAACTTCAATGAGGCCGTCAACTTCGCGCTTCCTGATTGGTTGCCTTACGGCCGCGACTGTGTACAGCGTTACAGAGAGCACCGAAAATTACCCGTGTTCTCTCACGACGAGCTTTTGGTCACCATCACGCAACAGTCGACGTCCATTAAGACGGCGTTGTGGTGAGTCATCATTTGTGCAGGCGTGTCCTGTTATTCCCCGCTGAATATGACCGTCTTTAGGCTAGAGCCGAGCCTGAGGGAAATGACCGAACGCGAACTGGGATCACGCCAAGTCGCTAGGACCCTTGGAATGGTGGAACGGCTCGAAGAAGAGGATCGACCCGAAGACCAGTACCAGTGCGTCTACTGCAAGGTTTTCTGCTATCTCTCGCAAGTCGCTTGCCATTGCAAGAGCGAGGTGGTTTGCATTGAGCATGCGAAACATCTGTGTGATCACCCCATAAACCAGCACGTGTTGAGGCTGCGGCTCTCGGATGTGGACCTGCAAGAAAGCCTTGTCAAGGTGGCTGATCGGGCAGCTATTCCGGCCACGTGGAAGACCAAGCTTCAGAAAGTTTTGACAGAGAGTGACGTGCCGTCACTTCGCTCCCTTCGGGCAATTCTTGCCGAGGGAGAACGGATAAACCACCACCTTCCCGAGTTGGCTTCACTCAGAAAGTGCGTCAACCGTGCCAATGAGTGGCTCGACGCTGCCAACACTTTTATCATCCGCAAACAAAGTCGCAAACGTTCTCGCCGTTCACGTGGTCGGCCCCCGCTTCACGAAGTCAACAGCCCTGCGTTCGACGACCGGGACCCGGGCGACAGACCGGACCGAAGTCTGGAGGATCTCTATGCTTTGCTGAAAGAGGTACAGACCCTTGGTTTCGACACCTCAGAGATTGGTCTACTGCGTGGGTTGGCGGAAAAGTCGGAGGAAATTCAACGCAAGGCTGCGACACTGCTCAAGGATGGGGGTTCTCTCGGTGGTCGTGACACGTTTATCAATGAATGTGAGCGACTGCTCATGGAGGCTTCTTCCGTCAACGTCTACCTGGAAGAAATTTTTGAAGTCGAGAAAATCGTGTCTCGTGAGCAGCTCCTGAGGGAGCTCGAGGAAAAAGCGGAAGATAGCTCCACGACGTTGGAAGATGTTCGCAGCTTACTCACACGTGCTCGATCCTGCAATCTCGGCGAGGACAACAAATTTGTCGGGACGCTGCGGTTGAGACAACACGCCGGTGATGATTGGGGAGAAAGGGCGAGACATGTCCTCGACCAACCATACAAGACGGTCGAGGAGCTCGATGAATTCTTCGAGATGGATCCCACTGTCCCTGTTGACGTCACGATTTATGACCGGCTACTTTCCGCTCGGAACAAGGCCAAGGACTTCGAGAAGCAGGCAAAGGCGTGGTTGTTGCCGGATAGCCAAGGGCCGAAGCCGAAGGTGTCGGAGGTCATGAGGTTTGTGGCTCGTGCAGAGAAGGACTTTAGTATCCCTGCCATTCGAGATCTCAAGCAGACCGCCGAGTTTGCGCTCGACCTCGAGAACCGCTGCGAGGCGATTTTGCGAAATCGATATCAACACCGGGACGAGACAGACATTTTTGACATGATGAAGAAGTGGAAGACCTATGCCCGAGAACATCTCTCGATGTTCTCGTTGCCTGTCTTTGAGAAGCTTGATGCGCAGCTCGTCTTGCATCAAAAGTGGCTGGAGGACTTGCCGTGGTATTGTCCCCAACATGGCTGTGCTCATGGTCAGGCGATCCTTGAAGACGTCATCGACTCTACAAGACCCGAAGATGATCTCCCCCCACATGACGAATATTTCACGTGTATCTGCACGGCACCCGTCCGACCGCCACCTCCCGGTACACAATCCGATGCAGTCCAATGCGACCACTGCTTTGCACGATTCCATGGCGTCTGCGCCGCCAACGGTGGATCATGTCCATTCTGCGATCATCATCACTGGAATGGTGCCATTCACAAGGAACGAAGCTGGCACTTTTGCTTCCTACCCCAAATCCTTCTCTCCGCCCCCGACATCACCAAGCATTACTCGGATGCATGGAAGCAGTTGGAGACCATCGTGCATCGTGTCGATCGCCTGTCCTCAGCCATCGGGCACTTTTTGACGTTTGCTTCTCAGCCTGGCAACCAGCGCTCGGAATATATTCCACAGGTGCGCCATTATATGCGGAAGCTGTACAAGATCCAATTTGCGGTGTCACCTTCGCGGGAGGTGTCGTTTGGTCTCGACCTCGCTGGCTTGCATCGTATACTCGCCGGTCAACCGACACCGGTTCGTGTCCGGAAGCGAAGACGGCCACGGTTTACGTTTGGGCAGGACATTGACAATGATTGGCTCGATGGGACGCGGTGTATATGCAGAGGCCGCACCCCATATCTTCTCAATTATCCCACGGTGGAGTGCGAGCTCTGTAACAGGCGGTATCACGCCGGGTGTGTGTTCTTCCCCGTCGATGCGGCCATGGGACAGCATCAAAGTCGGTTCATGTGCCCACTATGTTGTTTGCGCAAGAATCGACCGTATATTTATTCGGAAGTACGGGTCAAACATATTGGTTGGTTTCTTATTTTATTCTAGCGTTCCACTTTTCGAGAGAAAGAAAAATCTAACCCCATCCTGCAGATAACCAGGACCCAGATACGTATGTGAATACGGGTGCCATGTTGGACAGCTTCAGCAAAGATGTTGTATACACCAAGATGCTTCCACCGTACACTCAAACGTTGTTCGTCGAACTTATCCGGTTCACGCCAGGTCAGCCTGAGGGTGCCAATGGTGCACCACCTCAACGTGGCCTTCCAATGCCATCATCCATGCCTCGATCTGCTGATCCCGGACCATCATCGACTCATCACCATCGGCACCCTCATCCACATCATTCGCCGTTGCCCCTCCCCACGCCGCCCACGCCCGTATACGAGCTCGCGCGGCAGCCGTCGTCCAATGGCCATCACGTCCCGCCCCCACCACCCTGGTCGAACCAGTGGCACAGTATCACCTCCACCCCTGCCGCCCCTCGCCGTTCGGAAGCGCCGGAGCAGCCACACCCTGCTCCACTTCCCGTGTCCCCGCACGGTGGAAAGAAGCGTAAATTTGTCGACGACTCGCCTACGCCGCCGGACGTTTCCTACAGTCACTCTGCGCCTGGTTCTGGTTCTGGTTCCGGCTCGGGCTCGGGCTCGACGTCGGACTCGCGATCGCCAAAGCAAGCGCGACGGCACCCGCAGACGCCAGTGCCGCCACCTGCAACGGTGCCTGCGCGTGCGATGCAACAAACGCTCTCGCCTTCACTCGCGATGATCGTATCACCCGTCGACACCGAGCCCTCGCCACGACCCTCGTCTTCCGTGTCGTACGGTACCGCGCCACCGCCACCACCTCCGCCACTGCAACCACCCCCTCTCTCGTCGGCGTCGGCGTCGACGCCCAGACTTTCGAATACCCCACCGTTGCGCCCCATCAAGCTTGTTTTGCCCAAGAAATAGAGTCGGGTGATTTGGTTCCGCTCGAGTATGATTTTGTTTTTACCCCTGCGTGTTGTCGGCTCTAGCTTTCTTTTTTTCTCTTTCTCTTTCTTTTCCTGCCTTTCTTATAATAAAAAGGTTTTCTGTCCTCTCGTATGGCTCCCCCTCAATCTTGATTGTTTCCTTGTACGAGTAGCCCGTCCGTCCCGTTCCTATGACGATCTCCCGCCTTTGCGTGGATTCATCGCTTTTTACGTACAATCGCCCGTGTTCGCGTACGCTCACGTATTCATATAGTCGTCTCTCGTGATTTTTGAGAAAAAAAAGTCTCTTTTCTATCAAATTGCGGCGTGGAGCGAGATGGCGTCATGAGAACCGACTGGATGTCGTCTTGTTTTATTTTATTCCTCTGGTCTAGAAAGGGTGCTGTGTGTATGGAGTTTAAAGTGCGATGCGACGGCTGCCTGCAAAAATGCTGTGAAAAAAAGGGGGGAGACGAGAGCAGGTTCTTAGGAAAGTGAAAATAATGGTAGGACGGGGAAGTACGGGGAGATCTCGCAAGGAAGCGGGACAAAGGAACGCCGGTGGGGGAAGAGGAAACAAGAAAGGCGGTCGATCCAAGAGCCGTTATTCCCCCTTGAAATAAGTAGAAAAAAAAAATAGAAAAAAAAAATCCCCAAGGCGTAAAACAAAATAAAAACTGCCCGACGATCCGTTCCCCTCCAAGCCCTCGGTCCGCCTTGCCTTTCCCCCTCTCCCTCTCCCGACCACGCTCCGTGACGTTTTTATTCTCCTCTCAACGTCGAACCATGAAGCGATACGTCGTGTACCCCACAACGACCGCAAACGCGGCGAGCGCAGCGACGATGGAAGAAAACCACGCATAACCCTCCTATCAACAAACGGGTGTGGGCTGCGCAAAAACGAAAAGCGGGGGGGTGGGGACGTACCTCTATGTCCTGTCCTGGTACGTGGACGTTCATTCCCCAAAGACCTGTCGGTCGAAAAAAAAAAGCGTGAGATTCAGACGGCCGAGTGATGAAAGAAACAAAGAGGGACGGCACCTGTGATCAAATTCATCGGTACGAGCACCGTACCGAGGGCGGTCAGTTTCGAAAGGACGTCGTTGATCTGATTGTTGGCGTCCGTCATCTCGATCGAGATTTGGGCAAGGTAGTTCGAGTGGGAGCGAGAGAGGATTTTTTCATAGTGGTTCAGGTTTTGGGTCATGGTGATCAAATGATCCTGTTATCCATCACATTAGCGGCTGAAAGTCTTCTTGGACTTTTCTTTTGTCTGGGACGGGCATACCTGGATGTCAGAGAGATAGAGACCCTGCAAAAGAGAGGTCGCAGTGGTCAACACCGCTCA
>JBBPQV010000426.1:0-21631 GCA_038092675.1 Boletus rufocinnamomeus
GGTGCCAACGGAGATAATCTTCATATCAAACACAGGGTGGACACACGCCTTCCGACTTCGTCAAGCAAATCAACGAGGAGTACGAACATCTGAATAACGTCGATTAGGGGGGCACAGGGACAATATTACAGATCCGGTATCGTCAGTCGGAGCGTGCGCTCTGACCCCAGCTTGCTAGGCGGAGAAGTGAAATGTCCATGATGCGGAGGCACGCCGGACTGCCATGTACATGATTAGCCACCAAGAATCAGCTCGTACACGATGACTACTAGGTTTAATCCTATCAGGGGAACTTGTTTACATGAGTATATGGTGTATTTCTTCCATGCATGTTTGGACACGCTTACTGCGCATGAGCGTCCGTACGGCACTGATGAGGTTTATTATGCGGACTTTAACGCCGACATCCTGCTGTGCGTAACCGTAACCGGACTGGTCAAAGGACTGATGGTAACCAGCGTTGGAGCTCTGAGGTTGCGTTGAGGTCCAGCCGACTGCAAAAAGGGGATGACTTGAGTGAGGGGAAGGGGAGGGGAACGCAGAACACACTCCGTGCAAGGAACCGGTCCTCGCTGAGCACCGCCACGGCATTTATCAAGAGAAGGGAGACATAAAGAATAGTGCCGATGGTGAGCATCGTCGTGCTCGGCGTTGAAGAACCGCGAATGTGTCAAGATGGTCGTTTACACAGAACCCAACGCGTGCGTGACAATATTGACCCGCGTGACACAGCAAGCGTGTGACACAAACTCTTGGTCTCTTGTGCGGTCAAGCTGGCAGGGATGCATGCACTTGCGAAAAGTATCAGACACAGTGGGTGCGGAAAACAGTGCCAGACGATCCAAATTCACTTGTTTCATAGACTGCCATGTAGGCCGCAGTCTACGGCCTTACTCCTACCACGAGACCGCTGGAGTACATTGGGAGGGTCGCCGAGCGTAGGTCATGCTTCCCGACAAGCGCACTCGTGTCCTGATCGCTCCCACCACCAGCTATTGGAATCCAATGCAATGGGTTCAAGAGAAATTCGCTCCGGCGCCAAAGAAAGCGTCTGAACGTGCGGTCAAGCACCAGGATGGACCGGATGCAACCCCTGCTCAAGATGAAGTATTCCAAGGAGTGTCCACGAGCGACGCAAGGGCAAAGGAGTCCACTTCCAAGAAAAAACAGGAAAAGGAAGTCTTGAAACGGCCCAAGCAGCCCGCGCATGAGGTAACCTCTTCCATGCATGAAAGCCATCTCTGTTGAGGAACTTTCTCTTTGAATCTTAGCACAAATACTCCACAGCGAACTTCAAGATTTCACATCGGAAGCTGAACATGCTTGGAAGGCAAATATCTGGGAAGCCCATCGATCATGCTATAATGCAGATGCAATTTAGTGAGAAGCGCGCTAGCGGCCGTATTAAGAGCATGCTGGCTACGGCGAAGCTTCACGCTAGCGTGTACAAGAAGATGGACCCTTTGAAATTGATTGTCTGTGAGTGCATCCCCTCCGGTTTCGTCATTGACTTGTGAATTATGTACATTTTGCTAACACATGCATCTGCGTAGCCGAGGCATGGGTGACCAAAGGGCCGAAGCAACTCAAACGTCTTGAGCCCCGAGGACGAGGGAAATTCGGCATACGTGTACATCCAGATTCGCGGCTGAATGTGATATTGCGGCCAGGCAAGACTTATGAGCAGTTACAAGGGGAGAAGCGTAAGATGCGGCTGAAGAGGATAGTATCAGCTGGCATTGTTCGTGAGGACGTTCCTCTCCGGAATCCTGCATCGATGTGGCAATGGTAGACAGACTTAGTTTCACCTACAGTACTTATGAGTGAATACAATTCTCTCGCTCTTACGCGTATTAAAATGTCACAGCCACCGAGGTTGCAAGTAACACGTCGCTCTTGAGCAAACCACCACACGAAATTATGCTGCGGCGCTGGCGAACACTTTCCCTGCTCCTTGTGAGCTCACTGCTTCCTTGCTTTGCCTTTGCTGGCCCGGCCTTCGAAAATACAGCCATAGTGCGCGCCATTGAACTCGGTGGCTCTCTCGTACACGTCAGTACCACTTACGCCGTCAAGGCACTCGAGCCAGGTCAAACTATATACCACATCGCCCTTGGCAAGGATGAGAGGGAAAAGACGAGCTGGATAGAAGCCAAGGTCAAGGGCCAAGCGCGGCCGCTCGAAATTGCTGACCTGGGCGAACTTGACATACCGTGCGTCGACGTTCATAAGCGTGCATTGTGGAGTTTGACGCCAATCTGTTCCAAAGTGATGTCCATGAATTTGCTGTGACATTGCCGAGGAAGCTCGCTGTCAATGGAACGATCACCCTTGTTCTCGAGGCGATCCAGACGCACGCAACGCATCCCTACCCCACATATGCAGCGCAGAGAGACCCTCAACTTTTAAAATACGAAACGGACTTATTCGTCCTTAGCCCTTACACCACCCTCGTTCAGCGTACCAAAGTCAAGTGTGTCCGATTTCGCCTATTCTCGTCGTGTGGAACTAAACATTTGCACAGGTCCTCCTCTCCGGACATCCCTTCTTATTCTGCTCCTGAGGGGGTAGATGAATTCGTTGGAGATGCCTCAGTGACCAAGTCTGGAACTACCATCACATACGGACCTTACCACAGCGTGGGTCCCTCTACGAGCACGGAGTTCCTCTCCAAGTATCAGCAGCCCGTCACTGTGCACTACAACTACGATCACCCCGTTCTTGAGGTCATGAAGCTTCAACGTTCGGCCGAAATTAGCCACTGGGGATCCAATCTTAACATCGAGGACAAGATTGACCTTCACAATGCTGGTCCTCTGTAAGTAGTATGCGCGTCCTGTCGTTCACTGATTGCTGACCGTTACGAAACGTGCTCAGTCTCAAAGGACACTTTTCTCGTCTCGAGCACCAAAGCCAAAGTTATTTCGGTCGCGTGTCTGCGCATATACTTAGCGGTTTGACCCTACACCTCCCTCCAGGCGTGACTAACGCGTACTTTTATGACTTGAATGGGAATGTGTCGACGTCGCATCTGCGCCGAACCCCTTCTGTGCCCAAGGGTAGCAAGGCCATTCAACACAGCGTCCTTGAAATGCGCCCCAGGTATCCGCTTTTGGGTGGATGGAACTATTCGTTTACTCTTGGGTTCGACACCCCACTCCAAGACTCCGTGAGCTGGGATGCAGCGAATCAAAGGCACATCGTTGGTGTTCCTGTCATGACACACATCCCTGGATCGGTGGTGGACGAGGCCGAGATCAAGATTATTCTGCCCGAGGGCGCGACGTAAGTTTTTCGATTTGTACATAGTGACGACAGGAGGCTCAGTGGAAGTATCACAGTGACATTGACATTGTGACACCTTTCCCTGCGTTGTCGAGTACAATCTCGACGCATGTGAGCTACCTTGATACGACGGGGCGTCCGGCTGTCTCGTTGACATACAAGGATTTGACGGACAAGCACACCGCCATGATATATGTACGTCGAGCTGGTGTTTTGATGATGCGTTTCTGACGCGAGGGTGTAGGTTTCGTACAAGGTACCGTTGTCAGCGCACCTGAAGAAGCCGGTTGCGGTTGGAGCTGCGTTCATGTCGCTGTTTTTGATCGGGCTAGCGGCTAGACGGGTGGATGTGAGACTGGACAAGGCGTGATGGTGTAATAGAGAATGCAATAGACTGAGTTTACCCGAGCTATGTATCGTGACGATCGAGTGGATGACCCACGGTCCTTTGATGTTCACCAGTTTCGTCCGCGCCTTTGCAACTAAAACTTCCCCTCCCCGTCCGCGCCTCCTCCGCCCATATGACCTCGCCTTGCAGCTCAAGCAGCTCTCCGCAGACGGAAACGTCGATGCCGCCGTACAGCGCCTCCGCTCCGTGCCCAGAGATGCTCAGAACGTGCCTGCATGGAATACCATGCTTTCCCTCTCCATGTCTCACAGCAAGTTCCAGCTCGCGTATGCACTCTTCACCGACGTGAGTCCCTCCCCTCCTCCTCCGCAGCCTCCCTAATCCCCGTGCAGATGAAACGTCGCGGTTTCTCCCCAAACATCTCCACATTCGTGACCATGTTCAAGGGTCTCTCCCAGATCTCTGACTGGTCGAACCACCCCAAACAGCTCGCTAATGCGCATGCCCTGTATCACTACTACCTCGGCCATATTCAGTCCATCAAGCACCACGATCCCGACAACATCCCACAACTGTCACTCACCCCCCTCGTCATCTACATATCCATCCTCGGTGCCGCGGGTGATATTCAGAAGATGTTCGATGTCTACTTTGCCATGGACCAAGATGGCCCCCGCGCCCCAAATCGATTCGTATTCACAGCCATGCTCCGTGCCATCACCAACCACCAGGAACGCGCAGGTGTCATGTCCGTTCGCGATACTGCTGCTTCGGATGCAAAACATGTCTGGCTACAAATCGAAAAGACCCTGCAGAAGCGTTCAGATTTCGAGCTTGACTCCCGCCTCATTGCAGCGACCATACAGGCCCTCACCCGTGGTCGACCAGCCGACCAAAACCTTGCGCTAGACATCATCGCCCACCACCTCGGTCTCACAAGACCCGGCCATCCAGATTCCTTCAGACTCTCCCCCCATCTCAACTACTGGACTCTCGATGCTGCCCTTCAAGTCTGCTTCGCAATGCAGAAATTCCGACTCTGCGTTCATTTCATGCATCTCATCATGGACAATCTTGATTTCGATCGGCCTGCCGTCCGCTCACTCGTGGCCAGGTCACACATTCACAAGCTTTTGCGTGCCCATGCATCCCTCGCCATGTTTGCCTCTCCTCACGAGTCCTCCCAAGCCATCGACGCACTCGAATGGTGCCTGAAGCACGATGCTATATACGACATTCCCGATTTACGTCCTGACATGCGGACCTATCACCTCGTGCTCATGACTTGCCTCCGCACCGGCGATTGGGAAGGCGCTACCAAGTCATTTCAGCTCATGACGGGCATTCAGGCAGATTCCGTCAATGAACCCGATGGTAAGACCTCTCCCAGGGTCCAGAAGCGGCCCGAGGGCAGGAGCCTCACACCAAACGTGGAGACAATGTCCTTCATCATGCGCACCGCGCTACAAACCAAAGACGATACCAAGACCTTACAGGCATTTTGGCTCTCGGAGTACGTCGGTATCGACAGTCTCCTCCAAGACAAGGCCGCCGAACCATATTATCGGGCATCGTTCGCTCGCGCGCTGGCGAGTGCCGTCGACCAATTACTGGATGACCCGAGAACTGAACACCGTCGAGAGTGGTTAGTCTCGCTCAAAACTCGTGCTCAGGAAGTGGTTCGTGTCTTCGGGCATACCCTCAGATCGGAGAAGTTTACGCTGGGCAACCCGACCACGTTGGCTCAGGAGGACGGCGCAGCTTCATTTGACCTTGCCGCGAGGAGTAGTAAACCTCGCAGTCATTAATGGTCTACTTCCGTATGTCGCACCAGGATGCTGCCGCAATTACGCATAAATTATATATTCACAAGCTAGATGACGCAAGTAATATGTAAGAGACAACGAGACACAAAAAACAGCAGAAGCGTCCACGGCAGCCTAAGCACTTGGCAGAAGCCCACCGACGAGGAAAGTATGAGCTGCGTACAGGTGATGAGGGTGTCTGAATTACGCAATCGAGTTCGGACGATCTCCGAATTTCGAAGAGTCGCTCTTAAAGCCAGGCGTCGGGGGAACGAAAAGTGTGTCTTCTGTCAGTGCCATCGACACCGGCTGGTATGTGTGCGGAACTTGCCCAGGTAGTTCTGAGAGCCTGGCCCCATAGGAGTCGCCCATTGGCATGGGGCTGAGTCTTCCAGGTGTCTTCCGAGTTCGAACATTCTTTCCATGGCGTCTGCAGAGTAGGATGATCCCCCCAATGACGAGCGCGATCAACACTAGGGCATTCAATGCCATGATACCTAGGATCGCCGGGAGATATTTGGAGAGATTTTCTACAGCCGTAGCAACGTCGTCCGACAGCGTGACCGTCGTATCTCCAGACGTGGAGTTCGAAGCATTGTAAGTGATGTTAGTGTTCGGGGTCCCGCCTCGAACATCATGAAATTCGACAGAGGCTTGTCCGGGGTCGATGAGAGCAAGCATTTGAACATATGGGTCGCCCGTTGCCCCTGAAGAGCTAAAGTCGCCATAATCGTAAAGAGTGTAAATTGAGCGGAGGACATTATCACCGATCAACCAGTCACTGAACAAAAGAGTCAGATCGATTAAGACGTGGTTTGGATTCGAAGAACTAACAATTGACCAGATCCCACGGACACGCTCTGTGGAATGAAGGAGCCCACGCAAGTGTTTGGGTCACCCATGGTGGTAGGCGTGACATCGAGCGGATGGATGGGAAAGATTTGATTGCTTGACAACTGTCAACGGATGCTCGGTTCAAGAAAAACGTAGACATACTCGATTTGAAGGGCCAAGTCAATCTCGGCGTCGCATGGAACGATCCACTGGCCAAGAGCGGAATTGTACTGTGCGCCGGAAACGCCACCGTAAATGGCTGTACATACATCGGTAGGCGCGTACCTTGAGATATCTGTCCATCATCGTTTCAAGGACCATTGTTAATGAACAACTTACGTGTATGATGTGCCACTGTCGAGTGAAACAACAGCTTTGTTCGGTGGCGCCGCAGCTACCGTAGTCGAGACGGCAGATGTCTGCGTTCCAACAATAAACGAGTCCAAAAGGACATTCCAACGTGATGGTGCGGTGACCGGCCATGTCGGAATCTTATTTGTACTTGTCACATTGGCATATAAGGGATCTGTTTCGCCAACGGTAAAGGTTCCCTGGACGCCGTCACCGTCTGAAGTGCTTTGGAGTGAGAATGCAATGAAATTGGGCTCGGTCGGATTGTCGAGGAAGAGGTTGTAGAGCAGCGATCGTCCCGAGGACGAGCCAGTATGGTTCATCGCGAAATCGATATCGGAAAGAGAATCAAAGCCAAGACCCATGATACCCGCTGCCCCGTAGGACAATGCTGGGTTCTGAGCTGACGAAGCATTCAAGTATGCTTGCTGGGATACAGTGATACTGTCCCAAATATTAGCTGTGTATACTCGAGAGAGCGAGACGACCACGATACCCTGCAAATTCTACCGAAGCAAACGCTACTTGACCATTTGCCCAACCGATGCCATACTATGCGGCGTGAGTTTTTTCTACTTGATAAGGCAGGGCCGAGACTAGTAATACTTACAGTGAGGTTTAAACTGGTTGACTTTATAGTACGTCAGTGTGAGAGTTGCGACGAGAGACCACTGTACTGACGCTAGCCTCGGCATTAGGGAGCGGTCCCGTTGTAGGAAATACCCAGAGATCTAGGAAGCGAGAATAATCAAGGAGAACGACTGGGGGACGCACGACCTACCAGACGAGCCCGTGTCGAGTTGCACGGGGAACGCTGAAATGGGGATGAGATTCGGAATGCCATGGGGGGAAAAGGCAAATGCTTACAGACGTCTCCGATGGTGACCTGTGGGACGAGTGAGCGGGGGACGATCTGGGCAAGAATGAGGAGCACTTACATTTGCAATGTAAAGCAAGTCTTGTACGTCACTGGGGGTGAATTGTCAGGTAAGTCTGAGGGTGGGGGGTAGGCATACCTGAGGGAGAGGGTGGTGTTGGAGGCTGCAAGGGAGGTGTTGGTTGAAGGAGAGACTGCAAGGACAGACGAGCCACTTCGGCGCTGGAGAGCGGGTCTGTGTGCGCGCTGGACGGGTATTGAGACAGGCATGTATGTAATATGTAAAAGAGCGACGAGGAGGGCGGGGTTGTGTGGCTGTGCAGTAACACTTTGCAAAGAACATTGCGACTGCACGTGACACCCCCACACCTTGCACTCACACCATGCCAGCCGCGACGAGAAGATCGATCCTCCGCCTGATCAACCTCTCCGCCCAGCATTCCCCCTGTCCCTGCCATCGCTGCTCCTCCCCCCACCCACATGGCGCAGCCGCGCTGAACCAGCTCAGACAGTTTGCGACACCCGTTCATGCCGTCCAGAAAGAGTATGCCTTCGAGGTGCGCCCCAACTCTCCACGTCCCCTCGTCTTTCCAAATTCTCCCCCGCAAGGTCGCCGCATCCAACCTCAGGTTCGGAGAAGGCGTCACCCGCGAGGTTGGCATGGATCTCAAGAACATGAAAGCACGCAAGGTATGCCTCGCAATCACTCGTCCTTTCCGTCCTTGCATCCCTGCCCCCTCAGGTCGGTATCTTCACAGACCCCACCGTAGCGAAACTCAGGCCAATGGCCGTCGTGAGTCATTTCATGCGGTCTTCCCACTCTCGCCCGCTTACCCTTCCCCGAGGCTCTCGAGTCCCTGCAATCTCAGGAGGATCTTCCTTTCGAAGTTTTCGATCAAGTGGTTACTGAGCCTACCGAGGAGAGCTGGAGAAAGGCCATCGACTGGGCGAGGCAGCACGACTTTAGTCATTTTCTGGCGTGAGTACGCGTGCAATCACTCGAACCCTCGGATTCACAATCATGTATCACAAAGCGTTGGAGGCGGAAGTGTCATTGACACTGCCAAAACTGCAAACCTGTTCGTACCTCTTCGTCTTCCAAGCTGCACGGCCTGACTTTTGACAGGTTTACCGTTTACAAGGACAACGACCTGATGGACTTTGTCAATGCTCCTGTGGGAAAGGGGCTTCCCATCTCTCAGACTCTACGACCTCTCATTGCAGGCAAGTATCCATGTGACCTTCCGCGGTATGATCCGACCTATTTTCAGTCCCTACTACTGCTGGAACCGGTTCCGAGACCACCGGTGCTGCTATTTTCGACGTCACTTCGCGTGCTTTCAAGACCGGTATCGCGAATCGTGCCCTCAAACCGGTTTTGGGAGTGGTTGACACCGCAAACACTGAAAGCTGTCCAACAGAAGTGCACATCAGCGCTGGCCTTGACGTCCTTTTCCACAGCATGGAGAGTTACACTGCGATCCCGTGAGAACGGCGCTGGGTGGTTCAAGCTTGCTTTCGCTCACCCTTTCTAGTTATACGGAACGCACCCCTCGTCCGGTTAACCCAATCCTGCGCCCAGCATACCAAGGGAGCAACCCAGTCGCCGACATTTTTTCCATGTGGGCACTCAGGACCACAGTGAAATACCTCCCTCGCATTGCCAAGGACAGTACCGATCATGAAGCAAGAAGTCAGATGCTGTATGTATTTTTCTGACAATATCCCTCGTAACAGCTCACATGGGTGTTGTAGCCTCGCTGCCTCCTTTGCTGGTATCGGATTCGGAAATGCCGGTGTGCATCTATGCCATGGGATGAGCTACCCGGTAAGTTCCAGAGATTGAGGATTGGTCTGATTCCCTGACGAGCGCGGTTCAGATTTCTGGTTTGAACAAGAGAGGTCCCAAATATAAGCACCCAGGATACCAAGTCGATCACCCTATTATCCCTCACGGTGTCAGGTGCGCCGCGAAGCCCGCCTGTGCTTGATCATAGTTACTTACGACTCGTGTACCAGTGTCGCGCTCACAGGACCCGCAGGTATGTTCCGAGCTTTTACCAGTGCAACGACCCTTATCCCCCTATTATTATTAGTCTTCCAATTTACCGCGCCGTCGTCGCCCGACCGCCATCGGGAAGCTTTGGCGATCTTCAACAACACAACGGTCACCGATCCTTCTATCACCAGTATTCCGGATTCCGAGATCGGTTCCTACTTGTATGAGTCGATTGCTCGCTTCCTTGACGGGCTTGGTGTACCACGCGGTCTGAAGGCGGTGGGCTACACAAAGGACGACATTCCAGGACTTGTCGAGGGTACAATCCCACAACGTCGCGTACTTGACCTTGCACCAAACATTGGTAATGTCGCTGGAGAAGACGGGAGGGAGCATCTCACACAAATCATGGAAGCATCTTTGGAGTACTAGTCGTTGTGTATTATCGTGTTTGTGTTTAAGACGAGAAACGTGCTACTTATCCATTCGGATATCATCTGACCTGAGACAACACCGTTAATAGACACGGACGATGGCTAACTGCAAACGCCGAAGCAGGTTCAAACCATGCATTGATCTTCACGATGGAAAAGTGAAACAGATCGTCGGTGGTACCTTATCGGACGACGACCCGGAAGCACTCAGGACGAATTTCGTCGCGAGGTCGGTGCGCCGACCGTCGAGCATGAATGTCACTTCATCATCTCCAGTAAATCCGCAGGAGAATTTGCACGTTTATACAAAGAGTACGACTTGCAAGGCGGGCATGTCATAAAGCTAGGACCTAGAAACGAGGATGCCGCGAGAGAAGCATTGGAGGAGTGGCCAGGTGTGCCGCCCGACCTTGATCTCCCGACAACACGATTCATCTCCGTCGTACGTTTCAGGCGCTTTACAGATAGGCGGCGGGATAACGGCCGCGAATGCACAAGAATGGTTAGATGCGGGTGCTAGTAAGGTGGGCGCAGTGCCACGATCTGATTTCCGTCTCAATCTATTCAGGTCATTGTCACTTCATATCTCTTTCCTGGAGCGAAATTCTCCCGAGAGAGACTTGATGCTATCTCCAAAGCTGTTGGCAAGGACAGGCTTGTTGTAGATGTGAGGTTGGCAGCCCATTGTATGCCGATGACCCTTGTAACATGCTCATGGGCTCGATGCGTAGTTGTCGTCGTCGGGGGAACAAGTGGTTCGTAGCGATGAACAAGTGGCAGGACATCACAGATATGGAGGTATCCAAAGGTGGGTCGGAAATGATCATCCATCTTGTTCTAGTCGGTGAACGACAACCTTAGAATCGCTCGACGTGTTGACCGAACATTGTAGGCAAGTGGAGGGCGTTGGTTACGTACACGTGTCTGACTCTATCTAGTGAATTTCTCATTCATGCTGCTGATGTCGAGGGACTGTGCCAAGGGATCGACGAAGAGCTTGTGAGAAGCGAGTATCCCACTCATCTATCTTGACGTGTATATCGTGGACTGATCCGATCTCAGAACTCGGCGAATGGGTGACGGTACCAACTACGTATGCCGGGGGAGCAAAACGTAAAGTGACCTCTGGTTAGGTTAGCAGGTCAGCTGATTATGCACAGATGTGTCGGATCTAAGTCTTGTGGATTCGCTTTCGGATGGAAAAGTGGATCTGACGTATGGCAGGTAAGGTCGCTTTATTGGGACTTCAGATGAGATGTATATGTTGACCTCGCCCAAGTTCGCTCGACATTTTTGGGGGTACACTGGTAAATTTTCAAGATCTCGTAGAGGTGATGAGGAAAGACGCAGTAGTGTAACCACCAAAGCTGTGCACATTAGACAGGAATGACCGTGAGAAATGTGGCTGATAAACTGTACAGTCCTCGCTCGCGTAAGCGGCTCAATACCAGCACCGTCGCCTGCTAATCACAGACAGCACCTTCAAAATGCCCGGCAAAGTCAAGGCCTACGAGCTCCAGTCCAAGTGCGCATCAAACACATACCCGCTCTTCGCAATCTGATCCCGTCTAACCTCATAGGTCCAAGAATGACTTGACCAAACTACTTTCCGAGCTCAAGAGCGAGCTGCTTGCCCTCCGAGTACAGAAGACCACCGGAGGGGCTCCTTCAAAACTCACCAAGATGTATGCTCTTGTTGTTACTCTGGATTCGATCCCGGCCCTAACTTCCTCTCTTCACAGTAACGTCGTGCGCAAGTCGATCGCACGGGTCTTGACTGTGATGAACCACAAGTCGCGTCAAAATCTCCGCGAGTACTACAAGAACAAGAAATATCTCCCACTCGACCTCCGGCCGAAGAAGACTCGTGCGATCAGACGGCGACTGACCAAGGTGAGATACATTCAGCCGGATCTTGCCTATGGCGTTGAGACAGCTTCTATGATCTGTAGCATGAGGCATCGTTGAGGACGGAAAAGCAGCACAAGAAGGACATCCACTTCCCTCTGCGTAGATACGCAGTCAAGGCATGAGATTGCAGCAGCAGATCGTGTCTTCTGGCCCTTATCACCATTGGAGAGTTACTGTCGTTTACATGCATCTTATTTGTATGTCCTAGGCCCTGAACGACTTGACATGCCGTGCCTACTGCCATGACATTGACATTTTGATGGCGTCCATTGCCAGCGTTGGGATACCGTTGGGACCATCGCCGGTACAGAGAGATGGTCCGAGTTCGTTGTCGGTGCCGATTGCGAACTTTGCATTCGCGGATGGGAAATAGAACTTGTCTCACCTCGGACACGTGTAGAGGAGCGTACCATATGTGTTCGGTGGGTTCCATGTGTCAACGCCTTATACGTCCGCCTAGCTTTGGCTCAGACCACCATGTCTCCGCCCAGCAACCGTCTCAGGAAACCAAGCCGTGTCGACCTCGACCATCTTCCACAGCCGATTCCCCCTCGTCCATCCCAGACGTCTCCAAGGCCCAGTCAGGATGGTCATTCTCCTCCCAGGGAGCCCTACCCTCTTCCCAGCAGCAATCCCGCAAGTCAATACACCCTGCTCGACAAACTCGGTACAGGTAGCTTCGGTACGGTCTACAAAGCAATGCACAACGAGACCAAACAGATAGTTGCAATCAAACAAATCGGTGCGTTCTCGGCCATGTGTGCCCCTCCGGGCCGCCTCTCATGTCATATCCCGAACAGACTTGGAGGACTCGGATGACGATATACTGGAGATCCAGCAGGAAATCGCCAGCTTGGCTCAATGCGATTCCGAATATGTCACCCGATACTACGGCTCCTTTGTCGTGGCTTACAAGTTGTGGATAATCATGGAGTACCTCGCGGGAGGATCCTGCCTCGACTTGCTCAAAGGTGGCGTCTTCTCAGAAGTACACATCGCAGTCGTCTGCCGTGAGCTACTATTCGGTCTCGATTATCTCCATTCGGAGGGCACCATTCACCGAGATATCAAGGCCGCAAACGTTCTACTATCTGCCGCGGGGAAAGTCAAACTCGCGGATTTCGGTGTTGCGGCGCAACTTACGAGCACTTTGAGACATACGTTCGTTGGCACCCCCTTCTGGATGGCACCAGAAGTCATCCGTCAAGCTGGATACGATGCCAAAGCAGACATGTGGAGTCTAGGCATAACCGCGATTGAAATGGCATTGGGCGAGCCGCCTTTGGCAGAGTACCATCCCATGCGTGTGCTCTTCCTCATTCCCAAGGCGAAGCCTCCAACGCTCGAGGGTAACTTTAGCCCTGCTTTCAAAGAATTCGTCTCGTTATGCCTCACAAAGGACCCTTGCATGGTACGATATGTCTAACTTTGTTTGGCAGCATTTTCACGTGATATCCAGCGTCCCACAGCCAAAGAGCTTCTCCAACATAGATTCGTCAAGAATGCAAAGAAGACGTCATGCCTTACAGAGCTAATTGAACACTACCAGGAATTTCGCGCTCGGTCTCCCCTAAAGGGTCTTCAAGCATACCAACCCACCGTCAAGGCAACTGCCAATTGGGAGAGTAATGCCACGATACGCAGTGATTGGAACTTTGATACCATCAAATCTTCGTCTATAATGGGGACATTCAGCAGTGCTGCCCGGGACCTGCTTCCTGACATGGATAGTGAGGAAGCCGATGAATATCCTTTGGTCTATGACGAAGAAGAACAGTCTGTTGATACAGAAGGTGCTGTCAAAGGCAGCGAGCAATTGGTATCTAGTAGTATTGGGATGGGTCACCCGGCAACACACTCAACTGTTATGATCAAAGCACCACCCGAAGAACAGGACGTTCCCACTCTCCTAGCCGCGACGGACGCCTCGCCGAGTGATTCAGGAGCTTCGTCTGGGCCTATCACTCCGCTAGAAGATGGGCTACCTCAAGACGCGCCTCCTGCTTACACTGGTTCTGTCCGGTCTATGAAGCGTTCGTCATACGCTGCAAGGCACAGAACGACTGGCGCCGGGACGGTTATGCGGGAAGCGGATCTAGGTTCTGGTGTAGATACAATCAGACCAGTGAAGAAAGTCGACACCATTGGCTCCCTAAGGCTCTCTGCAGAGTATGTCGGGACTGCACGTAGCAAAGATGATCCTCCCCAATCCCCATCATCGACTTCACCTACCAGAGAACGTTCGTCATTTAGGCGAAGAGGAAGTGAATCAGAACGGGCTGGGCGAGTTATGGTTGATGATGTCGTTCTTCCCGTCCTCCAGAACGTAAGCGCAACCTGGTCACCCTGCCTGTCGTCCTTCTGACCATCTCCCAAAGGCCATTCACGATGACATGGACGCTCGGGAGATTGAGTCGTTGAGCATGATAACTCGAGGCTTTGTAGACCTATGCGACGCTAACCCAACCCTCTCCTATAATGTCATCCTTGACATTCTTTCTGGCATCAACGAGTAGGTCTGCTTGTGCGCGCAGCGAATCCTGCTTGACATTCACGTGCAATTTAGAAATTCCGCCGTCCGACAACACGTGCAGACTTCTCGTGGACTATTCCCGCATAAACGGATTATTCGAAGGAGTGAAATGACGGCTAGAGGTTTGGTTGTCACTGAAGTTCAAGAGGACGTCTCGGGCCCCCCGGCAGAAGCGAGTGGCTCGTCATCCGCTCACCCTCTTAAAGCAGATGACCCTGTTGCCCAAGCACGCAAGTCACCTATCGCTGAACTTTTGTACATGCGTTGGCTCGAAGGACTCCGGATCAAATGGCCCAACATTCTGTCGTCATGAAATGGCCAAGTTTAACGTGTCGACTTTCAGCGCAACCATTCTCGGCGGTCGGGGGATTTGCTCGGATCTATGTTCTTTTGGACGCGATCGCGACGAACAGTTTCGTAGGATGAAACCTTTCATTCTGATACCTTGCACATGTTTCCGAGATGAATTGATGTTCATGTGTCCCACTTATATTCATGGTTGCAGCGTCTTACGGTATATAAACCGTATTATTTACAGACTCACGAGATGACTAGTTACCCCCTTTGTTTCCCGTTAGTAAACACGAGAGCCGTCATTACATGTATTCATGCCGACGTATGAACACGATTCAGAATCCTTCCAAGTGTAAAGACCGATTGTGATTCCGCAGTAAAAAAAAAAGATTGTAAAGTGGATCATACCCAAGATGATAATAATAATAAAAAGACAGAATAGTAATGTATCCATGCAAAATACTTCCAAGTCAAAGAAGGACGCTCCCAGCTACAGCGGCAATGAGGGTAGCAATACCCGATAGTACGAGTGATGCAGCACTGAAGTGCTCGGCTCCACTCTTCTGGTTTGCATGGGGAGAACCAGAGGGACCATGAGACGAACTCGAGTGGGGGGCTGCACTCATAGGTTGAGTAGGGCGAGCAGAAGTAGAAGCCCTGCCGCAATCTTAGCCAAAGGCACCCAAAGAACAGACAAGAGCTTACCGAGTGGTGGTGTTCGCCTGGGGACGCTTGACATTGGTGTCGCCAACTTGTGCGGGAGTGACAGGGGAAACGGAATCGAGTGCATTCTGGTACGATCCCAGACCATCCATTTGCGCGAGCGACACGCGCTTCCACCCGTTTGAAACCATGACTGGATACGCATTCATGAAGCTTGAAACCGACAAATTAGACAACTCGTGCTCCAGTATAACGAGACCCGGGGTTTTGGGACCTTGTGTGTTCACCACAATCAGCGATCCACACACACCAACAAGACAAACCGCCGTCACCAACCAGTGAGCCACGTCTGCATCTGTGTACCAATCTTTTCCATCGTAGTGCCAGGAGGGTTTTGGTCCAGTGTCCAGTCGTCAGTACTGAGCACGGAAAAAAAAATTTAGGCAAGGCAACGACGTGCAACAACAACTTACTCCTGGTTCCAAATGACCGTGGTCAACCCAAAGACCTCTTGTGCAATAGCACGAACGCGCATATCAGAGTCGCCATAAGGGGGCCGCCAAAATCGGGGAAGGCGTCCTCCTGTAGAATTGTGAATAAGCCACATGGTCCAACCCAACTCAGCCACCACTTCTTCGTTGGATTTCGTAGTCATAAAAGGGTGTGTCCAGGTGTGGACGGCAATGTCGTCCTGAAGGATGCTGAATGCGGTCTGGAACTGCTGCGGGTACAAGAGGATGTTCTGACCAATAAAGAAGTGGGTCGCATGTTCGTTATTCTTGGCGAGGAAATCATACAGAGTATCCGAAGCCTAGAAGAGATCCGTCAACCTACGGCGACAAATCATGAAACGAAATAGAAACCAACTGGCAGCGGACCATCGTCAAAGCTGAGCGCAATCGTGCCGGTGGGGGCGTCCCAAATATCACCAGGAGTGACACACTTGTACGTCGAGGAGCAGACGGTGGCGCTATAGGGATCAAAACCCGTGGGATACGTTGGGTTCTCGAGATTAGTGCTCGTGGACACGGGGACGTCTGGTATCTTGCCAGCCGTGACGGACTTGTTCAATGCATCGACCCATGCCTGAGGCATATCCGTAGTCGAGGCGAGGGTGGCGGGAAAGCCCGCAGACCATTCTACCCGACTCGCGTCAATGCTGAAAAGGAGTCATTCGACGCAAAAACATACCGGGCGTTCCGATGGCGGCATAAACTACACCGTCGTTGCTACCTGCACGCCTGAAGAGGCTATAGACAGGATGGTCTTCTTCGTGGTACCACCTGCCTGGCAAACGTTTGCCGTCTGTGTGTGAGTGACTAGCGGGGTTGACGGATGCGTGTGCAACAGTAGCCGCGAGGAGGAGGGCAGAGGTCAACCTTACGGGCATGGCTAGGGAGAGAGTCTAAACGAGAGGAGGGGGAAATAGAAAGTGTGCTGGGGGAGGGAAAGGAGGAGCGATAAAGGGAGAAACCCGTCGAGGGCTCGCATTTTATACCATGGGATGGGGATTCTACGACGTCAGCCTCAAATGCCAGCCTCTAGAGACAGCTATTCTGGTTACCGTAAAAGGATGGGTATTGATCGTCTGGACTGGGCCGAGAATCCACCATGAGACCCAGGATTCAAACCAGGAACGGTACCGTGCGCGAGGAATTCCAGCTCTATCTCGGGGCCGTTGTGACTGCTGCAACCTGCCAAATCAAGTTCGATCAACGCTCCAAACCAATACTTACTGCCAACTCCGCGATCGTTTCTAATCAGTAAATGCTCAAGCCTTAGAGTGGCGTCGCTGGATTCCAGCAGATGAATTCGATCGCGATACAATGGTTGACAAAAACACAGCATTGCCCAGATCACATACTATGTCGCAGGCACTGGCGAGGCAGTAGCAGATTCCCCACGAAGTGCACTTTTGAGAACCAAGATACCCGACTTCAACTGCGCGACCTCCTTCACCATAGCCGTGAACCTGGCCTTCTTTGCCTCGCTTGTCAAATACGGCGTAAAGTATTGAATGCAGTCCCGTGTCGTCGCATTTGACGTATTCTGTAGCCACTCGATGAGCATCTTCTCTTCCAACTCTCCTTCGGGCGCAGGGCCGGTTGGCAGTGGCTTCCGCTTCTTGGGCTTCGGAGCATTGGTGCCGTTGATCGGGCTGCTGGCTGCACCAGCCCCGGAAAGTTCGTCAACTTTGCGTTTGTTCGCGGGCTTCGAAATGGCGTTAGTTGGTGAGCCTTTGCCACCAGCAGGACTAGTCGCCCGGCTACCCAAAACAGGGCTGGTCGCCCGACTGCCTCCTCCAGGCCCGCTGAGCGGACTATTCCCTCTGCTCACGTTGGCTGATTTGGGCTTCGGGGCCTTTGGGCTTGTAGCTCGTTTGGCAACGACAGAATGCCCACCCAAGCTGGACACGGGTGCTGGCGAAACGGCCCGGGAACCAACAGTGGAACCTTCTGTAGTCGGAGGCTTTGTGGCTGGCTGCTGAGAGGCTGACCGAGATTTCACCTGTTGGGGTTGCTGCTGTATAGCAGGTTCGTTCGAGACGATCGGAGGTTCTTCCTCCTCCTCATTTTCGTCCTGTCGATAGAAGGTGAGACATGTGAGTAAGAGTAGCGGGTAACGCTGGGCTCACCGAGCTTGCATATGGATTGCGCTCTTCGTCACTTTCATATGCAACGTTCTTCTCTAATTTACGCATGAGTTTCTTGAGGGATTTACCATCCTTTGACAGCTGGGACTCGTCTTCGTCCTCATCAGACTCGTCGATATACCCTTCGCGCCGTTTGTTGGCTAGCTTATACTCTCGTTTTAGGCGTTCCTGCGAGATGAATGTTCGTGATGAGACTTGGAGAGTAACACGTCCACCGGCTCACCTCAAGTTCTTTGGCTTCCTCGTCGTCCATATCTGCGGCCTCGTGCTCGTCATCATCCGCGACGTCTTCTTCAAACAGTTGTTCGTCGAGGTGACCTTCGCCGTCGTCTTCTCGTTTAGGCCCCACGTCTCCCTCCTCGTCTTGCTCTGCGCCCTGCGAACCTCTGTTCACTGTTCGTAAAGTCCTTCCGCCTGGTGCTCTGCTTTGACCGGCGAGTGGCGCTGCGCCGACGACGGCGTGTCCATCGGGATCCGCCTTGAACATGGCTGACGTAGCTGCGGAAGGACCCTGTCCATGCCTGCGGTGCAATAGCCAGCGCTCTGGATCCTTGTTCTTTTGAATCTTTGCCATCTTGAACAGAGGGCATCAGACCAGCTGCAACAAAAGGAGCAAGCAGTACGCACTAACGACTCGGCCTCCTCCAAATTCGGGACATGGTGCTTTGGTTTCTTGTGGAACTTGTACCATCGGTGAGCAGGCACGAATTTGAACACCTCTTGAGCGGCGGGCATGAAAAGAGCATGTGTTTCTGCCTTTGAGACCTCCTCCAGTTGCCCAACCCACACCTCGTTCTGCCTCGCATCTTCCATCACCCATGGGTATCTCTCTTCCCTCCTGAGCTGCCGGACATCCTCTGGAACTTTGAAAACCTGGCGTGTCTTCCTCGTAAATTTCTTTTTGCCATTCGTGGGAGCCTTTCCTTTGGTCTCTTTCTCCTTGGACGAACCCTCTCCTGTCGTGTTCGCGATAGGCCGGCCATCTGCGTCGACCATGACTATTCTCCCATCTGAACCAATCACCGGTTTGCCGTCGAGCCCCAGCATTGGGCCAACAGGAACCTGCTGAGCCGAAGTCGACTCTTGTCTCCTAAGATCCTTCCTATTCAACTTGATCGGCTCCTCCCACGTCGAGACGTCTACGGCTTTCCGAGAGTCGAATTTCATCACGTCATATTTCCATCCGTTGAGCGCCGACGACATGAGCTTGTACTCGGAGAACTCGCCGTCGGGGAGCTTGGAACCATCCTCGGCGTCGTCCGCTTTCGGTGGGGTGGGTTGTTGGCGTGGTGTTGCGGATTTACGAGGCGAAGGGGGTGTCCCATTGGGAAGAGAAACCGAGGGGTCTTTCCTGATAGGTTTCTTCTTGTGGAAAAGGAGGGATTCGGCAGACTTTGGAGGCATGACGGGGATTGGGGTTGGTCTGTACGTGCGAAGCGGATGATTGAATGATTGAAGACGGAAAGTTTCCGTGGGACGCAGGTTATACAGAAGAGACGAGGAACATCCGCGCAGGCTGTCGTCGTTGGACGGAGTGGACCAAGCAGCTGAGTCGAGTGGATCACGTAATCGTGACTGGGACAAGCATTATGGTCATACAATTACACATACATGACTGGCAGATGCTATAGTGGTGATGATTGCGACAAACGAAAAAACTAAGCGTAGCACTATGTACATCAACGAGCCCATCCTGAGGAAATCGTCCGTTTAGAAACGAGAAATGCAGTGATCCCGGCGTAAATGACAACTCGAAGACGTGACATGAAAACAAAGGGTGGCACTCAAGTAGGTGCCTCCACCCTAGTCGTAGGTATACTGCCATTCGTCACTGCAGCCGACGGAGGTTGGTGGGACGACTGCCCCGCCGCTGATGAGTATGCATTTTCCGAAGATGACGGTCGTGATTGCGACGGCGGTGGTTGGTGAGAATGTGATTGAGAAGGATGCGATATTGCGCCGGGGGGAGGCGGGGGATATGGCACCGGACCTTGACTGTACACGATTGAATGTGGAGGACCACCTGGGCCGAACGGTGGCATGCCCTGCCGCAAGCCGTCCAACTCGTGTCTCAGCATGTCGATTTCGCGGGCCATGTCTTGATGGCTCTGCTTGAGATTGATTACAAAGTCAATGGCTGCAAGGCAGGGTGAGCTGTGACCAAAAGACAAGAGAGAGAAGAGAGACCTTTGCTCAGAATCTCCCATTTGCTCGCTTTCATACCACGGTCGGCTGGGAGCTGATCTCGTAGTTCATCAAACAAATCTTTCATCTCCTTCCGACGCTTCCGCTCGGCAAGCTTGTGTGAGACCCTTAGCTCGGGGGACCGAGAGTAAGGGGTGGAGCCAGAGTCCTTGACCTGCTTAGCGGCCGAACTCGAAGATGGGGGCGGGGCAGACGGGTCGTCTGCCAGGGCGGCAGAGGGGCCAACGGGAGGGGTAGATGGCACAGCTTCGCGTAACTGGCGTGATGGTGGGCGTGAGCGCGAGCGTACGTTTCTGGTTGGGCCGATAGCGGGGGCAATGTTTTCGGGGACGGACATTCGCCTGTCCGGGGGGAAGGATATGGGGGGCATCATGGTCGGAGGCAAAGGTTGGGACTCGAAGGGACGGTTGGGATTCTGTATATTAGGGTCTTGGTGGCCATCTGGATGTTGGGCTGCAGACCACGCGAAAGTCGCCATGCTACCAGACGTTGAAGGTGCTGGCGATCGTCCATGTGGCTGGTCGCCGGAGAATGCCGAATAGCCACTGGACCCGTTTGGGAGGATTGCAGGCAAGGAGTCGCGTCTATCATGGAGCCACCACTGAGGGCTGTTGCTCGAAGGAGCACCTGACATGCCTGGCCCAGAAATCATAGCGCCGGCGTGAACTGAATGGCGACGGTGATCATAAATGCTGAGATGTGCCATCCTATGTGTTTCTACGGCCGAGCCACGCCGTTTTTGCGCGCGAACGTCGGGATCGATGTGCATCGGACTCGGCATGCCGGGGCCAGCAAGGTGGGGATCGAGATCGTCGGTGGTGGTGCCTTCGCGGTCGGACGACATTTTGCGTTTTGTGCCATGTGGTAATTGGGAGTCGGAGGAGTTCTGGGACGGAATGGTCGGGGACGAGAAGGGAGAGGGATGGGGGAGACTTACTGCAATGGAGTGTCGACGAGAGCTGTCGTCGCTGTCGTCGTGATGGCGGATATGCGTGCGCGGGGAGTGTCTGTCGTTGTCGACATTGATCGGGTCGGCGGAGAAGTTTTCTGTGGAAAGAGGTTCGCGCGGTGGGAAGGAGGGAGAAGGAAGACGCACTGGAGCCACCGTTTGATCTGGCGGTGGACTGGGGGAGTTTGCCGTTCGCGGGGTGATCGAAGTCGCGATCCAAGGAGGGGGAGCGGAGTATTTTGCGCATTTGTTTGATGGAGGGCTCTGGGTGGATGGAGGACGCGCCGGTGTCGCCAAAGACATAGTTTGCGGCGGGGCGTGGGCCTAGGGGGGTGTGAGTGTGAGACGGGTGGGAGGGAGAGGGAGGAGCACCATCAGCGTGACGGAAGGCGGCGTGGAGGGAGGGATCCGTGAGCGAGCCCCTGCGGTGCTGCTGGAGATAGTCGAGCGGGGGGAGGGATATGAGGGGGGAGTGTCTCGACGGCTCCT
>JBBPQV010000427.1:0-21594 GCA_038092675.1 Boletus rufocinnamomeus
ATCCGACAAAGGCGGCCTCGATATTGTCGTATGTTATACCTCGAAACTCATGCTTCAACATGTCTGCGGCAAGCAAAATTGGCGCATCCTACCTGCATCAAGCAGAGCCTTGGTCCCAGCTTCCAAACTCATCTATTGGGTAGATGCATGTCGAATCTGGAGTAGGCAAAAAGACAACGGGCCGGGGACTCACCTCTTCAGTTGTTCTCTCGCCCTTGGGCTACGGGGTTCATGATGATGAACTTCTTCGTTACTCGCAAATAGGTAAGTGAGAAGTACCTTGATGAACGCTGTGGAACCACAACCAATGATGAATGTTCGCCTGAACTTGGAGGAGGGCATGGTCGTCAGTGATAGAGTGGTTCGTGTCGATGTGGACAGTGATATGAAACATATCCTTTCTGGGTATGGTGTATATGGCCAAAGTTGGCCCTTCAAGCTTCATGTTGCACGCGATCTGGTTTCGTAAGTCCTGCTATGATGGTCATATCACAGAGTCATATCACAGAGTCATTTGTTTGCTCTCGGATGTAATTGTCATCGGGTACGGACTATCTTCCGCTCCGACAAACAATATACACTCAATCTCCGTACAACTTGAACCTGATGCTGACAGTTATTACCGTCCTCCTCGGGACGTAGTTTCAACTTACCTCCACCGTCCACGTTCACACTGTTCCCAATCAAACGGTACTTTGACTTCGTCGACAAACCTGGTGGCCATATGAAATTTACCAAAGACGAATTTGTATCAGTAAAGTGGAAAATTCGGAGGAGTTCTGTGGGTGTGAAATGTCGGAGGCAAAGAGGGTCTACTATATTCGCACGGCGTTTTCGTCGCCGCTTGCACGTGTACCGAGAAACACGTCGAAAACCTGTGTGGTCTAGGGGACAAACAGGCGAGACTAATTAATTTAGACTGACAAGACGCACATCGAGGTTCTCGTTCATCTGGAGAATCAAACCAACACGTTCCACAGGCTGAGTGTACCCTAATACCTATGTGAATGGTGAGTTTGCAAGAAATAGGAGTTCGCTTGCCTCTAGTGAAATAACGAGTTCTGATGCCAGACGGTAGTACGATATCAAACAAGCGACCCCACTTGTCCAACACACGATCTGGTATCCTGAACTGTACAAACGTTTCCTTATCCATCGTCAAGTCTATATACTCCCTCCGATCTGGTGAGGCAGTGTGCGACGTTTGCCAGGACTCATTGTGAGCATCATGGTGTAGTGGGGAAGTGACCAAGTAAATGATCTTACTTGGTTAAACCAAGACTGACGAATTTAAGTGGAGAGTTTTGCAAGCAGGTAATAACGCAACCGCGAGTTTGGGATACCGAACTGCAGCGGTTTCAGAGCGAACTCTGCCGTGACATATCCGAATCTTTGCAAGGTTGATACGAGATGATGTCGCGTCGTGGAGCCCTTATGTACGGATTCAGAAGTACTAGCTGGGCGTTTACCTCGTCCACGCACTTGAAGTCCTGCCACGTTTTCCACGAACAAGTAACGTAGATGCATGTTATGTGTAGATAGTTCCGTTAAGACGTCGTCTATGAGGTGCGAGGAAGACTGTGTGCGTGGATCAGCTGCCCTTTTGGCCGACGGGTTGAGTACGGTGTATGGCTGGCATGACCACCGCGCCACCGAGACCGATGTTGTGCATTAAACCATATTTGCCACGTTTGTCTACGGTGGTGAAAAGCCCCGGCGCTTGCATTGGACCAGCCCCTGTACACATCATGAGTATCGAGAGTACAGATGAACACGGCAGTGCGTCGACTCACAATCACGAAGTTGCACTATTGATCAGGATTGGGTTAGGGTACGCTATATGGAGAGTGGAAAACACAATTGCGACATAGAAATGCATGCCCAAGCCCGTGGCACCGGCGAGCGGGTCAGGGTGAGAGGCGAGTCGCGCTGCTGTGGGAAAACATACCCGGGTCTCGGCTATTATTTGTTTCCGACAGCGGTCATCGATCGATCTCTACCATAAACGACGCCATGTGATCGTTTGCATTCGCATATGGTCGTTGCAGCGAGGATTGTGGTATACGAGGCGTATCATTTCGCCATTTGATCGACAGCATTCTTACTTTTAACCTTTCTTCACAGCCTAGCCGTACCTACTTGAAACAGATATTTCGATGCCGACCTTTTCGCCTTGACCTTGTCTAGCTCCATATTTGTGATCGGCCTGCATTCCGAGCCATGATTACACCCGAGCCTGGCGTCCGGTCACGGATCAACACATGCGATAATTTCATAAGCAGAGCGCTAGGAAGGCATACCTCGTTCGACCATCCTCGCCGCCACCGCTGGTCCGCCGGCTTTGAGGAACTTGGGAACGACGCAGCAGACTCACAATCACCGCACCACCGAGACCCATGTTATGAACAAGGCCGTACTTTCCACGCTCGTCTGGAATATCAAATAAGTGAGGTACTTGGGATTTCCCAGCCCCTGGGCAGTTGGGTGAGTGAAATGATTATGATGGAATGTGTGTGTGTGAGAACACACATCCACGTAATTGCACTAGAATTATGATTGGCTCACAGAGACTACGGAACAAGTGCGTAAGACGTACTCGTGATGGAAAAATGCGTCCCCAAACCGGTTGCGCCAATAGGGTGGCCTCTTGCTTCAAGGCCGCCGCCGGGATTGATGACGTATTTCCCGCCGTACTATGTCAATTTAGAATCGCACATTGTCTGAGAAAAGACAACATTGAGCTTACGGTATTGTCGCCATCCTCCACAATCTTGTGGGCTGCTTCAGGGGCGCAAAGACCTAAGGCAGGATACGTAATGAGCTAGTTGCAGTGGTTGCCGTCATTGTCAAACCGTGGCGGGAGACCATCACACACACCTCGTTCGGAGCGAAGCAGTCGTGCAACTCGATCACGCCAACCTCGCCCCGGCCCCGTCCGGGTACGAACCAAGCCTGCTCAAAGACTTTGTCTGCGCATCGCTTTGTCATCCCATACCCTACCAGTTCCATAGCGCTCTCGGAATCGAACGCGGCTGGATCGTCAGTTTCGAATGCTTGTGCAATGATTTCGATAGCCTGATTCTCAAGCTTGTGAGCGTGCACGAAGTCCTCGGAAGCAACTATACAACAGGCTGCACCGTCCTGGGCACCCGCCGGAGAGGGTATCATTTCAGTGTTTGCGAGCACAGTGAAATTGAAAGGATCGGTTGCCTTACAGACGTAGGAGTACACATAAACTTGGTGATCCCTTCAGTAACCTTGGGTGACTCCAAGACTTGTTCTTCCGTCCATCCGTCCCGGAACTGAGCATATGGATTATTGACAGCATGTCTGTGATTCTCGGAAGCTGTTATATCAAGACAAGAACCCTTCTCAGCAAGCGCCATGTGATGAGACACCATACATGGGATCCAGAACGTACCGATCTTTGCAAAGTGCCTGATGTTCGCGTCATATCTGGTGCAATATTCCTGGCCGGCGTTCAATACCGATGTCATCAACGACGCTCTGCATAGAGAAGCTGTTCCTCAGCTATCACGTGCTGGAAGATAGGTGACAGAACAACTCACTTAGCCACTCGTTGATTCACCATAGTAGTATCCGGCGAAGCTGGCCTCGATATTGTCGTATGTTATACCTCGAAACTCATGCTTCAACATGTCTACAGCAAGCAAAATTGGTGCGTCTTACCTGCACCAAGTAGTGCCTTGGTCCCAGCTTCTAATCTCATCTAATGGGTGATGTATGTTGAATCCGGAGCAGGCAAAAAGCAAGCGATGGACTCACCTCTTTAGTCGTTCTCTCGCCCCTGGGCTACGGAGTTCATGGTGATGAAGGTCGTTAATCGCAAACATGTAAGTGACTTAAAGTGAGAAGTACCTTGATGAACGCTGTGGAACCGCAACCAATGATGAATATTCGCCTGAACTTGGAGGAGGGCATGGTCATCAGTGAGAGAGTGGCTCATCGATGAGTGAGGATGTGGGCGGTGACATGTCTGAGTATGGTGTATACAACCATTGACCATCACGGGTCAAGTCACGAGTACTGCATGTGGTACCGCATGATGTCTGATTTCATCAGTCTTGCCTGCTACGGTGGTGATATCACTGAGTCGTTTGTTTGCTCCCAGATATAATTGTCACCGGCTATATCTCTGATGTGATAGTTAATGTCACGAGGTGGTATCGAGAACTAGTTAATATCCTCCGCTCCAGCAAACAAATATACAATCAACCTCCGTACAACCTGATGACAGTTATTACCATCCTTATCGGGGTGTAGTTTCAACTTACCTCCACGTTTACACTGTTCCCGATTAAACGGTACTTTGACTTCGTCGACACACCTGGTGGCCATATGAAATTGATCGAATTCGAATTTGTATCAGTAAAGTGGAAGATTCGGAGGAGTTCTGTGGGTGTGAAATATCGGAGGCAAAGAGGATCTAGTATTCGCACGGCGTTTTCGTCGCCACTTGCATGTGCACCGAGAAACAAGTCGAAAACCTGTGTAGTCTAGTGACAAATATGCAAGACTAATCAGTTCAGACTGAAAGGACACACATCGAGGTTCTCGTTCATCTGGATAATCGAACCAGCGCGTTCCACAAGCCGAGTGTACCCTAACACCTTTGTGAATGGCTGGTTTACAAGAAATAGGAGGTCGCTTACCCCTAGTGAAACAGCAAGTTCTGGTGCCAGACGGTAGTACGATATCAAACAAGCGACCCCACTTGTTCAACACACGATCTGGTATCTTGAACTGGACAAATGCTTCCTTATCCATCGTCAAGTCTATATACTGCCTCAGATCTGGTGAGGCAGTGTGCGACGTTTGCCAGGACTCGTTGTGAGCATCATGGTGTGGTGGGATATGATCAAGTAAATGATCTGACTTGGTTGAACCAAGACCAACGAATTTAAGTGGAGAGAGTTTCGCGAGCAGGTAGTAGCGCAACCGCGAGTTTGGGATGCCGAACTGCAGCGGGCTCAAGGCGAACTCTGCCGTGACATACCCGAGTCTTTGCAGGGTTGATACGAGATGATGTCGCGTCGTGGAGTCCTTATGTACGGATTCAGAAAGTACTGGCTAGGCGTTTGCCTCGTCCACGCACCTGAAATCCTGCCACGTTTTCTACGAGCAAGTAGCGTGGATGCATGTCATGTGCAGATAGTTCTGGTAAGACGTCGTCTATGAGGTGCAAGAAAGACTGTGCGCGTGGATCGGCTGCTCCTTTGGCCAACGGATTGAGTACGGTGTATGGTTGGCATGACGGCGATAGAAGCCACAGATCTGCATTTAGTCGAGAGAGGTCTGCAGCAGTGAGTGTTGCAATATCTGTCTATTCGGCATCAGACCAGCCTTACGCCGACATTGGCGCGTTCGACGTGGTAGGAACTGACCCTGTGTACAGTGTCCGTGCCAAGGTTTGCAGCGTACACTTGGCACGCGGTCTGGGCCCAGTCGTAAGCGGCGACGACAGTTGCCCCCGGAAGGCCGCTGCGACGGAGCGCGAGATGCAAACCTCCTGAGAAGGCGGGTGAACCCAACGGAGAAGATCCGACTTCTGAACACACCTATTCCGCTGTAAAATTCGATGGCGCGTAGTACCGTTTTCTGCGGATCTCGCGGCATGGAGGCCAATCTTGTCTAATTAGTCGGCCAATCATTGCTCGTCTTTGCATTACGTCAGCTAATTGCACCTCGCCTCGTTCCCGTCCTGGAAGGTGGCTGTTTCGACCAACTTTTCTCCCCTCTTCTTTTTCTTCCATCCTCGACCCCGGACCGCTCGTCGTCTCAACCAGCACACTGCACGCCGCAGTCCGGCTCACCGACATCGTCAGCCAGCCCGGTGCAGGATCTCATATGGATCCGGACGCTCATATCTCAAACAACGAACAGAGAACATCCCCTGTCTCGTCTCCCTCTCAGGTGATCACCCCGGAAAA
Source organism: Boletus rufocinnamomeus (assembly GCA_038092675.1). NCBI lineage: Eukaryota > Fungi > Basidiomycota > Agaricomycetes > Boletales > Boletaceae > Boletus > Boletus rufocinnamomeus. Next base: position 5,952 of record JBBPQV010000427.1, read on the forward strand.
GTTCAAATCCAGAGGTTCGCTCGCAGACCTTGCCGGATGGCCATCTTATTTGGACATGTACACACAAGCCCCTGGAAGCGAGAATAGTGGCAGTCCACATCAGCCTGGCAATCTCACGAAGTGCGCCGATCCTTCTTTCCCTCTGTGGATGGCGATATGAATTCTAATCTCGTCGGGATGGTATAGCGAGATTCCTTCCGGGACGGGCCATGCACTAGGAGCGTCCCAAAAGTCAACTCACCTCCCCACACCGCAAAGGTATGTACCCCATTAGCCTGGCGCATTTTTCGAGCGTCTTCCCTGTTTCCCAACGATTTGAACCCTTCGCCTTCCTATTGGTCTCCCTTTTGGCACATGGTTGACATGAGGTCATTCCAGTCCTGGAAATATATCATCTTATCTCTTTACGAGAACCCCTACTTCCATGCACAAGTAAGTTACCCACCGTGTTAGGAGTTCCCAGTCATTTATAACCAGCAAATGCTAGTTTACAGCCGGATCCAGAGTCAACTATCCTACCGACAGAATTCCGATCTTATGCGTATGTTTGTTGGATTGGCTATGCCGTACCTGTCTTACGTGGATGACTGTAGATCCTCCTCTTCACCACCGTTTCGACCACATCCGATTCCAACACCGGAACCCAGGTATGCAAGGCCTGGCCTTATAGACGTAGTGCAGTTCTCATGCATACATAGCCCGCTCGTAGCTCGGATTCGCAGTAACGGGCCACATTTGTTATCACAGATTGCGCGTACTAATAGCCACGATGAGTGAGCCAGTCCCTTGTAAATCAGCTTACACACAACTCACGCGAGTTGCAGTGATGGCTTTCCGACCCCAAGCAAAAGGGATGACTTGCGATCTCGGTGAGTGAACATATTAGATTTCAATGATGAGCACCTCCATATTACCTTTCAGAACATCCACTCCTCCGCGTACTCCTTCACGGCAAGCGTCATCACGTCCCGTAACTCCTGTATTTCAATCTCGCCCCACCACACCCGTGCAGCGGAGACCGACTGAACAATCTTTATACTGGTCATCTCGTCTCGATAACGTGCGTTCCAACGACCCAACAACCGGTCCTCCATCACAAAAAGTAAAAGATGAGCCCGGGGGTGAGGCTGCCCATATCCATGCGCAATTGATCGAAAATCATCTCGCGTCCACTCAGGCAGCTGAGTCGCGCCGGCCTGACTACCTTAAACGGACGAAACGCTTGGCACCTTCAACCAGCACAGGAGCATCGCCCCCTTCCGATTTTGGAGGTAGGGACCCAACGTTGTTATGGTCATCAGCCAACGTGGGTGTCATCGACAGTCCCGTCAAGGGGAAACGGATTGCTCTATTCCAGGAGACATCGGAAGAGAGTTTTGAAGAGAGTTTGATGGCTGGAGGGTACGGGCGTTATGTGAGTTGATTTTGTTCTTTCCAGTCTCGCCTGGAATCTAGCGATGCCACGGGGCTGTACCGGATCTCACATCTGATGCGGGCCTGCTTTCGATCGTATCTAGCGATCTGATAGGCCTCTGTGGAAACCCGACGAGGATGCTGAAGCGCCAAATCGACTTGGTGATGCAATGGAAGAAGAGGGACTTGGCTCTGAGTTGGTATTGACTGAAGAGGAAAGGCGGAAGAAGGCCAGGTTGGCTGCGTTTCTTGATCCGCCGCGGGGGTCTTTCTCCACTACCCAATTATTCCCCGTCGAAATCGAAGGCTGTGGCAGGGTACTCATGAAGGTCGAACCATCGGAGCCGCAGACGCCGCCCAAGCCCACTCCAAAAGCGAAACGGTCACGCAAAAGAAAGAAGGTATCGGCGGATATGAAGCAGGAGGTGGACAAGGGCAATACTGCGGCTCCGGAAGATGGTACAGTTGATGGGCCGAACTGGCCGGATACGGAGTTCCCATGGCGGTCCCGTTTGATGGCACAGGATGGGCTTTCGAGTGCGGAACGAGAAGAACGGCTACGATATATTGAAAGCTTCCTTGACAGGGACTCTGACGAGGACGACGTGGAAGAAGGACATTCATCATCGAGTCGACGTAGTCCTGATGAAGCATTTTCGCGAAGCCCTCGACCAGGCCGCGGCAAGATGTATCCACTCCTTTCCCATTCCAAGGACCGCCGAGGTGGCTCGACGACATTTTCTGTCATTCCCAGCGATCCGGCGGACGCTAAAACCGCCCTGCTGTCCAAGAAGTCCATACGGGCCGTCCAGCTCCGTCTTTTACGCCGTCGGAACACCGATCGTACTGCGGACGGCAATAATAGCGAAACTTTGTGTATCTGTCAAGGACGAGACGACGGTCGCCCACTTGTGCAATGTGATGCCTGTCAGACATGGTATCATCTAGAGTGCATTGGGATCCAGAGTATGTCGGAGCTAGGCAGGGAGGAGGATCCTTGGTTCTGTGCCAACTGCGCCGAGGTGAAGACACCACCGCCAGTCGTTGTACCACTGTCGGAACCGACGTTCGTACTGACCGATGACGGAGAGCATGGTGTCGGCAGACGTGGTAGCGCTGGTCTGGAAGTGTACGACCCACTATTTCTCAATGCGGGACTCAATCCTTCGTCTGCGACGCCTTGGACGAGATCAATGAGACCGCCGATGACGCCCCCGCGAACACAACACGCTCCACACACCTCTTCAGGATCTTCATGGGACGAAGCGCCGTCTTCATCGTCCCGTGGGGACCCGCGTACGCCACAGTTCAATACAGCCTCGGCATTCGGAGATATGGTGCGGGTGTACGGAATGACACCGGGCCGCTCACTGGAGCCATCATCGTTGATTGACATCGACGAGCCCCCATTTGATCCCACGTCAACGCCATCTAGAGGGATAAGGTTTGGATTACCTTTCATGACACCCAAGGATGGAAGGTTTGGATTGTCTTCATGGCAGGGAGTCAGGGGTAGTGGGCACGAATTGTTTCACACACCCAAGCATCCTGGAGAGGATGGTGGTACGGCATCTTCGAGGCATGGTCAACCCTTGCTTTACCACGGTAGGGACGGGGAAGCTTCCGAAGGACCCTCAGGGGTGCAAGGATTGTATCGGCCAGCTGGACCCGCTAACGTAACACCTGTCGAAAGGGATGCGTTGAACGGACCGAAGCGGCTGCAGGTGTTGGAGTCCCCACTGGGAGCGAAGAGGTCGAGACGGACAGTTGATTCTTGACGTTGGTTAAGTGGGCATCCACACGAGGCGAACTCGCCAGCATTTTCGTGATTTCCGTTAGGATTCAGAGTTCGGAGTGATAGGTAAATATACCATAGGGCCTAGGGCTACATGGATCTAGTGGCGGCCACGTTACGTTCGGTTGTCTAGCCTCCCGTATTTGGCAAGTACTAATAAGTAGCTGAGTTTGGTAGTGCGACGCTATAGTATGTAATTCGATGGTGTAAAACTACGCACGCATCAAGCAGAGTTTTTTGTTCGCCGTTGTCAACGCCTCTTTGGTGCGTTCGTGGTAGTCACCGACACGTCACGCGTCACGTTTGGGACTACGCGTCGCCGCATGTTTGACGCTGGGGCAACTCACTTAGAGTTGAAAACAGCGAGTGACCTCGGTTGAAACGCATAAGCGCTGGTAATTGTGACGGGGATTGTGTGTTCTTCGCGCTTGCCGCATCGACGATCACGCGAGTCGACCACTTTGTTGCCCCTGCAACCACCACTAGCTTCTCTCAGAAGCAGTACTACAGCTCGCGTGACCCATCAATCGAAATTTGCTTGGGACAACCAGAAGCAGCACGTACGAGTGGGTAGTAATACACCTGGAAAATTTCTCATGCGTTGCTGAAACACCTCCGTTCGACCAGTGGGCTGAATTCCGAATTCATAAGGGACCCGTTCAGGGACGAAGGGGAACGGATGCTGATGGGTGTCATAAAAGGAAATTTTGTCGAGCGGCTGATTATTGTTACGCAAATGGTCCGCGGAGTGCGATCAGCACTCCTGCTCAAGGCAAGACTGCGAACGGGGCGAGGAGAATCGCGAGGGAGTAGAAGCTGGGTGCGATGGCGCACGGAGGGGCGTTCGAACGGGATAGTTTGCCTTCTCAATTATTTAGGCGGAAGGCCGCAGAGTGTAAGGAGTCGTTACGTAAGATGCGGCGTGTTGGAACATAATTTTCCCAAGCGTACGGGCGAGTGATTGATATAACTTGATGCTTGTTGCGACGGGGACAGTTGACTGAACTGCCCCCTTTCCGGTGTTTCGTTGCTCTTCACCAGTCACCTCTCTTCCTCTTCACATGTCTCTGATTACATCCACTCTCACCGACCTCGCCACCAAAGCACAGGCATCCGTGGCGAGGTTTCACTCTTTCTCTTCTCATTCCGACTACTCGTCTGACGACTCGTCATCAGTAGAGAGTGCGTGTCAACCTTGCCTGTTCGCGTAGCATGCTTACCCCTTTGTACAGCTTCATCACGACCCACACGCGCGCAGCGTGCACGACTATCCCCGCCTACGACCCCGCGTGCCAACGAGCACCTTGCTGTCCTCCTTCCCCAGAACCTGTGGAAGGTGAGCGCGCTCGTCCGACTCTAATGCACAGCATCTCACTTGCGTCATCAGCCTGACACGCTAGCTTCTAACTGCGACAACTTTTACTGTCGCGTCAAGTTTACCGTTCTTGAGCGCCGCCATGTTCGTGTCTTGTTGATGTTTCCTCTCGAGCGTCGAAACTCATTTCACCGATCAGCACTGCAGAAAGTGTGGCGGTGTTTTTTGTCACCGTTGTACTTCCAGGCTCACCCACCTCCTGGATGTTTCGAATCTCGATTTTCTCCATCCTCCGCGTCATGTAGCCATTTCTGCTTTTGACAGTCCTACGTCACCTGTCAGCTTGGCGAAGGTCTGTGATGAATGTTGGGACCAGATTCACGGCTCTCCACGCACCCCTGACACAAGACCGTCGACCCCCATGTTGGTTACGTCAGTTTCTTCTACGGCCTCTCCATCACCGACTTCCTCCATTTGTGCCTCTCCGGTCGAGCAATCGGCCTTCTTGGCAAGGGTTCGCGTTAAGCGGAGTTCGTCCCAATCGAGCACAAGGCAACTCCCTTTCCCTTCGGTCATGGTTGCTGTCCCTTCAGATCTAGAGCTTGCCGAGCCTTCCTTTGGCGAGCTGGATGCGTACCCTTTACGTCGGTCGAGCATCATTTGCAAAGCGACCGGCGGAGGTCGTTGGGCACCGAAGAACTCGCCTCCCAGAATTGGTTTCCGCATGCCTGGCCGGAAAGCCCCGTATGAGCTCGAGATGGAACGCGAGGATGCTGAAGAACGTCGGCGGCGCATGAATCCGATCGTGAGAGACGGAGGTCGGTAACTCCCTTTTTTGAGCATGTCATGTGGGCTCATGCTATCTATTTTTGTGCATAGCGTTCCAGTATCGATTCCGGCAGGATCGGAACCCTCCGGAGAATATTTGTCGAAGTCCTTGTCGTCTGTCTACCTTTTAAATCTGTTTTACGTTGCTTTCTTAAACTTTATTGACTTTTTGTTGTACCCTTGCAGTGTTCATACCCTCGCTTCCATACCCTTGCTTGTTCTGCTTCCAAGATAGTTGCATTATTTGCGATCCCTATATCATACCCACATGTCTTCCTCGTATGTGCTACCCTATGCCGCTCCTATGATTGTGAACTTTGTGTTGTGATTATCGTATTGTGCTTCTAGAGTTTCTCATACATATCTCATCATATATCTACATTACATACCATGAATGTAATGCCATCCCTTACTTGTAGAGCTTGCAAATTGCCTTTCAAGTATGAGGGTGACAGGGGTCATTCAACTACCTTGGGTATTCCACAACATCGTTTCTCGCCTAACTCAAAATCGACCCCATGACATCGCTGGAAATAGCGGAAGAAATACGTTCCATATTCCCCGGAACAGAAGAACTGATCGTCCAGTACATCTCTGGATACCTTGTCGACGATGCCGGCGAAGAGGAAGACGTCCTCCAGGTGGCCAACGACCTACTCAGCTCCCTTGGACGAGATCGTCCAGACGATGTACAAAAGCTGATGGCCCGACTTCGCGACCTGCTTTCTGAACAGCTGGCCGCGCGTGCCCGGAACAGCACTCGTCCAAAGTTGATGAAGCTGGACAAGGTCGTCGATCTGAGCAAGGTCGGCGCGATATCGACCACGATCGGTCTTGGGGAAGGCGTCGACCTTGAGAGCATCAACAAGGGAAAGTGAGTGCCGTGCTGCGGGTTGCTTTTTGTGCGCGTAGGGGATGGACGCGAAGCGTGATGTAAACGTGATATGTATTGTTGCGCACAGGGCATCCCGCGTCGACGTCAAGAAACTGGAGAAACAGGAAGCCAAAATCAAGGTACGGGCGGCTGTACTTGTTCGGTGGAATGAAGGAATGGAGGGCTGATGTGTCTTGTTTTGTTTTCTTGGACAGGCCAAGATCGAGAAACGGGCGCGTAGGGATCTGTATGAGGGGTCCAAGTTACTCGATCAGCATCGCAAGCAGGTGAGCTCTGTTCTATTCCAATAACGTCAAGGATCCATCTCATCAAATCGTATACCAGCAAAACTACGAAGAAATGTTTATGAAGGTAAGATCATACCTCTCATACCTACGTGGATGTGACATCTACGAACGTTAGATCAATCCCCTCGAAGCTGCTGCGGCCGCAAAGAACAAGAGCAAGGATATCCACCTTCCATCTATCGACGTCAACTTTGCTTCCAATCGTATCCTGTATGCGCGTGATTGACATGCGAAGCAGTCTGTCGTGTTCTGATTTACTGTTCTAAGGTCGGGTGCAAGTCTGACGCTCGCGTATGGTCGCCGCTATGGTCTGATCGGACGAAACGGTGAGTATCTCCACTGGCGAGTTACACCTCATTACATGACACCAATTGATCAGGTGTCGGAAAGTCTACGTTACTTCGACACATCGCTATGCGTGAACTACCGATACCAGCACATATCACGATTCTGTTCGTGGAACAAGAAGTACGTTTAGTGCCGTGTCGCTTTCCTCTGACGATACATTCACCACATCTAGATTGTCGGCGACGATACCACGGCCCTTGACTCTGTCTTGAAAGCCGACGTTTGGAGAGACCATCTACTCAAAGAGGAAACCCTACTCAATGCAAAGCTTGCTGAGCTCGATAAAGAGGGAGACGACAAGCGATTTGAAGATGCAAGGGAAGAGGCTGCAACGAGGCTAGCCGAGGTACATGCCCGGTTGACTGATATGGATGCGGAAAGTGGTCCTTCGCGAGCTGCGGCGCTTCTGGCTGGTGAGTTGAACGGGAGACAGAAAACGGACTGACATCATGCCGAGAAACATCGTCTTGCAGGTCTCGGTTTCGCTGAATCTGATCAGGGGAAACCAACCAAATCGTTTTCAGGGGGTTGGCGGTGTGTATCATTGAACCGTTGGGCAATAAGTTGTGTACTCAATTTCATTCAGTATGCGTCTAGCGCTTGCTCGAGCGCTATTTGTGAAAGTATAGGTTCCCAGGAGTATTATTCGTATTTATGGTCGACTAACGGGTCGGCAGCCAGCTTTGTTGTTGCTCGACGAGCCTTCCAACCATATCGATTTGAATGCTTTGGCATGGCTAGAAGACTATCTCCAAACGTGGACAGGAACACTCCTCGTCGTATCACACGATCGTGCATTCCTGTGAGTTTGGCATAATCCTTGTTGGTTTCGGTTTGCAAACTGATCGAAACTGATCGAACTCGCAGGGACGCTATTGCGACTGACATCATCCACCAACATTCCGGGCGCTTAGATTATTACAAAGGGTATGTGATAACATTTCGGACGGAATCATGCACCCTTGAGTCGTTTATCTCGTTCAGAAACTTTACCCAGTTCTATTCTACCAAGTCAGAACGTGATCGGAACATGCGGAAAGAGTATGAAGCACAGATGGACTACCGCAAACATTTGCAAGCATTCATCGACAGGTGGAGATATAATGCTAATCGAGGTAGGCCACTGCGTCCACTTTTCCGGGTGTCGTGTTCTAATATCGCGGTGGAACTCAGCTGCGCAGGCGCAAGCGAGAATTAAAATTTTGGAAAAGGTCGGTTGTTTAGATTTGATCTCGGATAGTTGGACCTACGATGAAACCATTCCAGCTGCCGGACCTTGAACCGCCGGAGGAAGACGAGAAGGAAACATTCAAGTTCGTGCTCCGTTGTCAACCTATATCGTCCGTGTTCTGACGAAGGTGTCGCAGATTCCCGGATACTGAGAAAATATCGCCACCCTTGCTCCAGTTATCAGGTGTCAACTTTGGATATAGCCCAGACCAGATTCTTCTCAAGAATATGGATATCGATGTTGGCCTAGATTCCCGAATTGCTGTGGTAGGCCCGAACGGGGCAGGAAAGTCTACGCTGTGAGGACCCAGGATCTTGTTTCATGTCCGAGGGTGCTCATGGGTATGTTAGTATCAAACTACTGATCGGGGAACTAAGACCCCTGAATGGAGAGCTCAACAAGAATGGTCGCCTACGAATGTAAGCTTCCGCTTTACCCTCCAGACTCGAGCTAATTATTTTACGCAGAGGCTACTTTGCTCAACACCACGTCGACACGCTCAATCCAACAATATCGCCTGTTCAATTTTTAGCTTCCAGGTTCCCTGGCAAAACGGAACAAGAATACAGAGGCCATCTCGGCAATTTCCAGATTAGTGGTATGACAGGGTAGGGTTTCTCACTCTCTTTCTGCACCACTCTGGCTGGATGGAACTCAATGAGCTCTTCCGTGTGACAGGTTGCAGTTGATCGGCACGCTGTCCGGAGGTCAGAAATCGCGCGTGGCGTTTGCGGCGCTTTCGTTGATGAACCCGCACATTCTGCTGCTCGACGAGCCCACGAACCATCTCGATATCGAGGTCCGTCTTTGATTCTTGCGCCCATCTTGCGTCTTTGGGGAGGGGAGAAAGTACTTCATAACTAACGGACGCACGCAGGGTCTCGATGCACTGATGGCCGCGTTGCATTCATGGAATGGTGGTGTAGTCATCATCTCACACGACGAGCGGTTCATCACCAAGGTGGCAAAAGAGGTAAACAGTGTTCTCGTCGTCGTGCGTATGAAGGCGATATGTGCTGATTGAGGCTGGGATTAGCTATGGGTGTGCGCGGACGCGACGGTGACCAAGTTCAAGGGTGACGTGCAGGCTTACAAGGTGAGTGTGGAGTGTCGTTCTCGTGTTTGATTTCTTTGGGTGGGTATATTGACCGTGAACTTTTTTAGAGTCTCATCGTGAGCAATATCAAAATGCGGCCGTGAGTGCCAACGATAGTACGGTAGACTTGCTCGTAATGCATACGAGTTGGGCGACGAAAAGGTCATGCATTATTAGGTTTATGCAAGAGCATATATACACCACGCTCTGTAGTGACCAGTATAACTACTTGCTTGGCACAAAATATGGGTAGAATCTTCATAGCAAGGCCCACTGTCGTTTGTTCAGGCGTTTCGGGGATTTAAACCATTTTATGTTTTTTTGGTGGATTTTAGTGCAACAAATCCACAAAGCGATACATTCACAACGGATCCCATCTACGTACGACAAGGCAACATCATGACAAAGCCGAGCTCGATCCACATACTGACAGTGTCGCGCCAGTGCTCTTATCCTCGAGTTATCCGACGCAAGGCGAAAAGGCGATACAAAGGTCCGAGGGCCACCTTCCGAAACCGCGTGTCGCCATTCCCATTCGATTGACAACAATGGGGGAACCGGGGACTTGTCGAGGGTGTCGAGTCCAAAGGTCTGCAACGAGGTAGAGAGCCATGCTTGATCCGAGTTTCCATGCGCGCAAAATACAAGATCCGAACTCGAGGAGCGATTCCAAACACACTGTCGTGGGCCGAAACGGAAGACAAAGGCGGGGGTCGACGGACACATCAAGCGAATTCCAACCATACCGAAATAGGCGCTAAATCGCAAGATGCGTCCGGGGAGAGAAGATGAGGAAAGGGTCATATAAACGGCCGGGGACAGTGTCGAGATCGAATCGAGGTGAGCTGGTTCGTGGCAATGGCATGCGCAGAACGTCGTCGATGGAAGGCTGGGCTGTACATCGTTCCGTGGGTTATTGCGAATTTTCTGATTTTTTTGTAGGTTTTCTGGTATTTTCTGGAGTGCGATGCGTTAGAATTCAGTCACAAAGAATGGGTGTCAGACGACGTACTCTGGAACTGGACTAGACAAAAGAAGACTGGCGGTCAAGTCACCGTCAGCAGGGTGGAAAGCAGAGTGTCGGGGTATTGCTTACCTGAAACGAGAAGATTTTTTTTGGGTTTTTTTCTGCGACAAAATGTCAGGATTTGAGGAGGGTTCTAAATAATACCTTACCATTACTACTATTACTCAGAAAGAGAAACTGAAAACGAAGAAGAGAAGGGACTAAGATCAGACTACGTCAGAAAGGTGACCAAGACATTTCAGTAAACCATACCTGATAATGAAACGAAATGTTTGACGGATTTTTTCAAATTTTCTGATTTTTTTGGATTTTTTTCCTTCCTACTAGAACACGTAAGAGTGAGCTGGCAGAGTCAAACTCGATGAACGCACCATTACTAGAAACCGAATCCAAAGGAATTGAACCAAGCAAAGAGAGAAGACTAGTGTTCAAGTCATGTCAGGGTGTAGAAAGCAGGGCGGCGAACATAGCACACCTAAAAATAAGAAGTTTTTCTTTTCTTTTCTGATTTCTACTGCGAGGAAGTGTCAGCAATGATGTAGAGAAGCCTCGGAGATGCCATACCGTCGCTAGCTTACAAAGAGAGACGAATACAAAGAAAAAGAAAAAGAAAAAGAAATGCTGAAATTCAGTCGCGTCAGATGGTTGATTAGGACGCGTCAGCAAGTCTTACCTGATATATAAAAAAGAACATTCAAAGGGTTTTCTTGCTTATCTGGTTTTTTTGGATTTTTTTTCTATTTGAAAGCGTGAGGATTGAGGCATCAGAGATAAACTGCGCCAACGCACCATTACTGAGGGACAAAAAAAAAACGAATCCAAAGGAGCGACGAGAAGTAAGGAAGGGTATATGACGATGAAGGGACCCTTGGTGACGACAAGGCTAGCAGTAGACCTTGCTTGGTAACGAACGCCCGATGAACGATGCTGGTTGCACTGCATCGTCGTGGCGTTGGACGAAGTAGGCACACTATTGCCAGGCTTGCTGACGACCAGCCAGATGACCTCGAGAGTACCCAACGAGCCTGAGTACTGGAACTCGTAGTCACTGTTGGTAGGCTGACAAAAGCGGTGTGACCTCGCCGTTACCGCCGTCCGTGCACAAGCATGATCGCGGGAGATGTCAGTCCAGGTCGGAGGTTGGGATCGTGCGCTCTACCCTCCACACCGCTTGTCGGAGTGGAGGGGATCGCTGTCTGACGTTCGACGAGCTGAGAGGACATTCGTTGAGCCCCGAGACGTTGTGCAAGAGTCGATGAACTGTACCCACATCTCGAACCGTCCACGGGAAACCTGGCGCATGTATCTGCCATGCACGCGTGTCAGCGCAACGGAAGGACGCTGTCATGGACAGGGGGCTCACCTCGCACGACAACCGAATGAGAAGCCCGCCGACGCCAAAGGATGCCGCGACATCATCGAGAGCAATCTGCCCAACAGGAACCGAGCAGAGTGCGAAAAGGGGAAGAAAAAAGAGGAAGAAAGTCAAGAGAAAGAAGGGAATGGTGATACCTGGAGTGACGAGAGACATTTTATACCCGCCAGGGGTGTCAGCCGCATTCCAAAGTCCAGATCGGGTTTGGCGGCGGGCCAGGATACCTCAGCCTAGACCTACCTTTCCTGGGGCCCCGCGGCTGACAAGGTGGAAGCGACACAATCTATCTTTGATGGAACAATGCAGAACACACTTGAATAGGCTCGCGACTAATCCAATCAAACTCAGTGAACTTGGACTGCCACACGTACCTATACAGTGGCTCACCTGCGCGCGTATCTAGTACCAGCCAGACGAAAGCCGGGTGAAGTAAAGTGGACTTCTGAGCGTGCCAACAGCATGATCGTTGACCACCGCTGCTTGACTTGTGAACCTGCTCAACTTGTCCCGTCACTGAATCAGCCGGAACCTAGTTTTGCGGTATCGTTGGATAGAACTTTCCTGCAGAACAAACTGATTGGTCGACTAATCTTGGACGATTGCACATGGGCTCCGGATCGGTATCCTGCTCGATATCATGGACCCACGTGAAGATGTACCGTAGAGAACCATGAATATAGCATTAAATTACCGTTTAAATATATTACAGGAGGACGACTGCCGCCAGTGCAGTGATCACTGGCAACTAACTGAGCTACAAGGAGCTCAATGCGGAAGTCGAGGTGACGGACCCGCCGGACATAGTTGCGACAGTGACATACCGCAGGGGCCAACTTGGTACTGTAAATGTCCTGGGCAAAACGGATTTTTATCACCTCTCCCAGCGACTCCGATAAAAGCCAGTAGCAGAGATAGGGTTACCTCCACTGTGACTGAATTTCTGAAAGAATGTGGACAGAGTTTGGATGCATGTCCGCATCATGGCATATGTCTGCGTATCCAAGCCTCGGTTCAGTCGAGTTTCGTGAATGAAAGGAATAACAATAAAATGAACAAGGGAAAACTCGAATGAAGGAGCAGTCATGGATGAATGAATGGACTCTATTTGGCTATGGAGCAAGTCGACAGGGTGTCACGTGTTCAGACTATAAACGCGTGATTCATGAACCGCGCCCTACGACACGGTCATCCACGCAACGCGACTTTCGACGATGAGCTCGTCAGAAGCTGAGAATTTCGACCTCGACAACGTTTCGGGCACAGAGAGCGAAGACTACTCGCCTCCAGCAAAGAAGATCGTGAGTGTCCTCGTTCCTCGTCCCGTCCGTGACCTTGTCGCGCGCTCACTCTGCCACTCGTCTGCCCTAGGCCAAAGCTCCCGCTAAGAAGACTGCTCCAAAATCCGCTGTGAAGACAACCAAGTCTGCTCCGAAACCCAAACCAAAGAAGAAAGTACTCTCAGCGAAGGATGACAACATCAACGAGAGTGCCTCAGACGCTTCAGATGTTGACGAGGATGACGGTGACTCCGACAACGAGAACCCCACGCGAGTTGCAGCTCCCGCGAAGAATGGAAAAAAGAAGACGGCGTCGGAAACATATACAAAGGTGCGCGTTGTCCAGTCCTTTTGTGATGCTTGCTGACCCTGTCTCCAAACTAGTTAACCCAACTCGAGCATATTCTCAAACGACCTGATTCATACATCGGGAGCGTGGAGACCGTCACTCAGTTAATGTGGACGTATGATTCTGAGAACAAGCGCGTGGTACATCGTGAAGTCAAGTACGTTCCAGGCTTTTTCAAGATTGTGGATGAAATTCTCGTCAACGCGGCGGACAACAAGGTATCTGTGCTGCTTTATAGGACGGGTCGCTTTACCTAAACTCTCTCAGATCAATGACGCCAACATGGACACGCTCAAAGTCAACATCGACGTAGACGAAGGAACGATATCCGTCTACAACAACGGTCGCGGTATACCCATCGAGATGCACAACAAGGAGAAGATGTATATTCCCGAACTTATCTTTGGTCATCTGCTGTCGTCTTCCAACTATGACGATGATGAAAAGAAGCTGACAGGTGGTCGCAACGGTTACGGGGCCAAGCTGGCTAACATTTACTCGCACGAATTCACGATCGACACCGCCGACAAGACCTCGGGTCAAAAGTACAAACAGACATGGACGAATAACATGAGCAAGTGCGGAACTGCCAAAATTACAAAGAACGGAAGAGGGGAGGAGTATACCAAGGTCACCTTCAGGCCAGACCTGAAGCGCTTTGGAATGGAGTGTATCGACGAGGACACACTGTCTCTCCTCAAGAGACGCGTCTATGATATGGCTGGTACAGTCAGAGATATCAAGGTCTATCTCAATGACGAACGCTTGAAGATCAAGAACTTCAAGCAATACGTGGAGATGTACCTCGAGTCCGCCGCCGCCGATGCAGCCGCAACTTCCGGAGGTGCTGCACAGGTGAAACCGACCATGATCTATGAGCAAATTGGCCCTCGCTGGGAGGTCGCTTTTGCTGTCTCGGAAGGGACGTTCCAACAGGTCTCGTTTGCGAACTCGATTGCGACGACTAAAGGCGGTAGCCATGTCACGCATATGGCCGACCAAATCGCCAAGAATCTTATCGCTGCCATCGAGAAGAAGAACAAGGGTGCCAAGGTCAAGCCTGCACAGATCAAGAACCATATGTGGGTCTTCGTGAACGCCCTCATCGAGAATCCTACCTTCGACAGTCAGACGAAAGAGACGCTGACGTTGACCGCGTCCAAGTTTGGTACGAAGCCAGTGTTGTCTGAGGATTTTATGAAGAAAGGTTCGTCTGAATCATGTCTGTGATCCCAAGACTTATGTAGTTTGTACCAGTTTTGAAATCCTCCATTATTGATAACGTGCTAAACTGGGCAAAGTTCAAGGCAGACCAACAGATCAAGAAGACCGATGGAACGAAGCGCAACCGGCGAGTAGCCTATTTGTGCGCTGTTTCTGACCTAACCCCTGTGATAGTCTTACCGGCATGACCAAGCTAGCTGACGCCAACAATGCTGGAACAAGGGGTGCTGATCGGTGTACTCTCATCTTAACGGAAGGAGACTCCGCCAAGGCGCTCGCAGTCGCTGGTCTTGGTGTTGTTGGGCGCGATCACTTCGGTGTCTTTCCCTTGCGTGGAAAATTGCTGAATGTACGAGAAGCTAAACATGACCAGATCATGAAGAACGAAGAAATCCAGAACATCAAGAAAATCATGGGTTTACAACATAACAAGGAGTATACGAGTGTCACAAGTTTGCGATACGGTCGGTTGATGATTATGACTGATCAGGTCAGCCTGGGTCCAATCCGCTCACAAAACTCTAGGCTGACTACGCAGTCATTATATAGGATCACGATGGCTCCCATATCAAGGGCCTTCTTATCAATTTCTTGGACCATTTCTATCCTTCGTTGCTCAAAATCCCCAATTTCCTTGTCGAGTTCGTAACACCTATCGTGCGGGTGAGCAAAGGAAAGCAACGAATCGATTTCTTCACCATACCTGAATATGAGCAATGGCTCGAGACCACGCAAGATGCGCACAAGTGGGACTCGAAGTACTACAAGGTTCGTTGTTACTGTATGGTTTCTGTTTGCGTCCGTTCATTGGAGAATATGACAGGGTCTTGGGACGAGCAGTGACGCCGATGCGCGCTACTACTTCAGCAATATGGCGAAACACATGATCCCATTTGCCTCTACCCAAGACGGCGATAAGGAACTCATCGACCTCGCATTCAGCAAAAAAAAAGCTGATGACCGGAAAGAGTGGCTCCGGCAGTTCAAAGTAAGCCAAAAATATATCCCCAAGTGCCGGTATTGTCTGACTCGGCTGCAGCCCGGGACATACCTTGATCACAACATGGACGAAATCTCTTTCTCGGATTTCATCAACAGAGAGCTGATCCTGTTCTCGATGGCCGACAACGTCCGGTCTATTCCATCAGTAGCGGATGGTCTCAAACCAGGTCAACGAAAGGTT
>JBBPQV010000428.1:0-21579 GCA_038092675.1 Boletus rufocinnamomeus
CGATGATACGGGAGACCCTGGACGTCTCTCCGACCGTGAAGGAGCCATGCAGGTAAAGAAGGACAGTGGTACTGGATGCGTTGCCGGAAGTGGCATAAGCCAGGGTACGACCGCCTGGCAATGCGAGGGTACTCTCGTGGGTGGGGTTATCCATGTAGTGTGTCGTTTCGCGGTGACTAGTGGCGATGTGGTGCGCGGTATTTGAAATGGATGCGGGGCGCAGTTATGCCAGATTCGCTCGCCGTGGCGTCCGCAGCTGGGAGGGCGAGGGGTATTGACGATGTCGAACCGTGACTCAGTAAAGCATCCGCAGCCTAGCTCCTGCGCTCAAGTACCCAAACGTGTCAGGTAGTCATGGCACCGAAAATCTCATTTCTATTCGCACCCGTGAGCATCAGCCATACGCCACAACCGCCAGTAACGCACCTGATAGTTCCCATGAGACTGTCTACGAAGAACTTGTACTCTTCCGCGGGTGCCTCTTCTCTTGCATTCCAGACCTTGGAGTAACTCCCTTCCATGCGCCATTGTTCGAGATTGACCGGGTGAGCAATATAGGTATTAGCATTGATTTTGTCAGCAGGAAGAGGACCCTAGACGGAACGAATCATGAGAAAACGACACGATTGAACAGGAAAAGAACTTGCCATGACGGCGATCCTCCCCATAGCGAGATTACTTGCATCGACTTGACGTCGATCATAGGTATCAAATGATTGTCTTGGCCTGTATTCCCATGCCCCCAATTTCTTGGTGGTGTCCATGCATGTTAACATGCTCTCCAGGGACATATACCGAGGAGCGACGACTCAGGTAAGTAGGTTCACGGCGATAGCAGCTTCGCGCAAAAGCAGACCGAGGGACCTTGTCACTGTGATGGACGACGTCGTGAGAACCCTAGTCATGCTGGTTGTGAATCTTGTCGTGGTTATGGACGCGGTAGCGTCGCAGAAGGGGCGGAAGTTCCGAGGCTCTGTGGTCTGGCGCCCGCACAAAGAGCCGTAAACTGGCGAATCGGTGCGATGCGTCGAACACATGAGGATACTTACCTAGTGCCCATTGTTCTTGCCGTCGTGCCTATGAGTTGCAGTCGGCCCGCTGAGAAAAGAGCCGTCGCGCGTCCGCGTCCGCTGCTGAGCGTGGGGGGAAGCATGCTTCTCCATCGGATGGCTACCATAGATATGTGCGGCTTCCACAGGGGATGGGAGAGCATGGGGAAGGACTGCACAAAGGCAAGCAAGGACGGCGAAGCGTGCAGAGAGAACCACCATGATGAATCAGGTTTGCGTTGATGAATGGAAAAGGGACTGAAAAAGTTCGGAGATGAATGACAAGGGAGTGTGCGACTGGAGGGTTTCGAGGGTTGTGTGGAAGGCTGCGATTCTGTTTTGAGTGAGGAGGCGGATGAGGTTTAGCCCGCGAACGGGAAGTTCGCGCTTCGAAGGGAGGAGAACAGATCTGTGGTGGGGAATGAGGCAACTGGTAGCGACGTCAAGTGACTGGCAAACCCACTGACCTAAAGTCGGTATAGAAAGTCTGCAGCTGCGAAAAATATCTGTCAAACGAGGGGACGTCTTTGGCCGCATACTACAGAAAGCACCGATCTCGAGGATGTCGCCTGTATGCAGGTGGGATACCTACGGGCAACGACCAAGCCTTGCAAGTTTGACTCGGCGGTTGGAATAAGAAGGCTAGTCTGTATCAAGCCGATCTTGGGGAGTCGTTGGGAACGATGCCACCTGGGATTGACGATGGACCTGTAACTTACCTTAAGCTGGGCAAGTATGGCGCCACATTTCTTGAGATCGGTCGGGCGTGCATCGAACGCGCGCTGTAGTTCGCGGTAGAGCGTGCCCAGCTGTCGAGAAGCCATGATGTGGACGTCGCTGAGAGTTGTCTTTGGTCGCTGTCGTACACAGCGCACGCCGAACACGCGTCCAGGGGATGACGCGTCAGCCCAACAGCCACCGAAACTGCATCTACATCTTGCCCTTGACTCTTTCCTCACAATGGATCGCATCGACATGGACAGGCTCAAAAGCGGCGAGATTAACCTTGGTGTACGTAGCCATTCATTTACCAGACGCTCCTTTGTCCACATGGACTCTCACAGACATCCATTATGGCCGTCCAATTTGACCGAGGCGTCGTCGTTGGTGCAGATAGCCGCACAACGACCGGAAGCTACATCGTTCGTCGTTTCTCCCCTCGTCCCTTTCCCTTACTCTCCTGATATCTTTGCATGATAATCCAGGCCAATCGTGTAACAGACAAGCTCACACACATCCACGATCGTATATATTGTTGTCGATCAGGGTCAGCAGCGGACACGCAAGCCATAGCTGATGCTGTCCATTACAATTGCCAACTGACAACGTGCGTTTCGAGCGCTCGCTCTCATTCTTATGTTGTAACACGCATGCGAGAACAGGCAGATGCGCGGGGTTCCTCCTACCATCGCAAGTGCTGCCGCTATCTTTGAGAAATTGTGTTATGACAACAAGGACCAACTGTCCGCCGGGATAATAGTGGCCGGTTGGGACAAGGAGGTCGGTCCTAGCGTCTACAACGTTCCCCTCGGAGGTGGACTTTTCCGTCAGCCGTGGGCCATCGGGGGTGCGTCGAGAGGCTTTGAAGTCATCACTTTTTTTTTCCAGACTGAGGCTTGTTTGGTGCTAGGTTCCGGTTCAACATACGTGTATGGTTACTGCGACGCTACTTATGAAGAGGGATGGGGGAGAGATGAAACTGTCGAATTCGTCAAGAACAGTATGTGTCTGCATATCTCTGCTCTCCTTCTGGGAATGCTCACTTCCTTCCTCACAGCTCTCGCACTTGCAATGTCCCGAGACGGCTCATCGGGGGGTGTCATTCGCATGTGTGTGATTACCGAGGAAGGCGTCGAACGATTGTTCGTACCCGGTGATCAGCTCCCCAGGTTCTGGGAAGGCAAGGAAGTGCTACCGACAATTTTCAAGAAGGCCTTTGAGAATGTGCCAGTACCAATGGCTGTGGAATAATTTGTATCGCTCTGTATTATAGAGAAAAAAAGGACTAGTACTCTCGATACTTTGAAGGACGATTGGCATGGGTGTATGTGTAAACCCTCATAGACGACTACATTGCTCGACCCTCCACTCCTTACCGACCTCCCAACCTTCAACTTTATCGGCGAAACCATCACCCTCCCACATCCTCAATCTCCACAACGCAATCGCAAGCGCGGCCGTGTCCGCACGTTTCACCGTCTGTTCATTCGACAGGAGAAGAAACGCGTGGCTCGCTTTTGCGTCACCCTTTGCCCGCTCAAGTCCCTCTCTATTCGTAGTCCTCATTTCCGACGTTGGACGTGCTCCACGGAAATGCCGCTCAATGTCTAGTAGTTTCGCGAGCGATTTATGGAACGCGGCACGGTGTGGTGGAGAAGGGAACATGGTGACGCCATTGTACAGGGGAACGCGTGTGCTCGGTAAGAGGGTAGAAAAGGGTGTCTCCAGAGGATGTTCCACCCCCTCAGGGACACTCACGTAGTGGAGGCTGGAGAGCGGCGGCAGGGCATTGTTGGGCATGGGGTTTGGAGGAGGGCTAGATTCACTAGATGGGATTTCTGGCTCTTGCGACGGTCGAGGTCGTAATTTGGTTCTCGGATCGCGGTTGACGGGAGGGACGACGAGGACTGCGACTGCATCGGAATAAGGTATTATGCCCGTTTCGCGCAAGGTCTTGAACTCGGAACGCGTCAGACGTCGGAGAATCGTGGGGTCCGCGTCTGCGTCGAATTCGATTCGGCCTCGGTTTCGTTTGAGAGCATCAGTCAGTACCTCTACTTCTTGGAGAACGCGGAGGCGTAGGAGATAGCTGATGTGTGAACAAAGATGTTTGGAGAAGAAAACGCTGGCACTGTAGCGGGGGAGTGAGACTGGCGATGGGGGCATACAGGTGAGCGGGTGAGCAAGAGGGAGTCGAGATAGCCACCTGGTGATTTCATAGTTTCGACGGCGTCCTTCCAACAGGACACGTACACGGCAACGCGTGCTTTCCGCCGCTTGTATTTCGGATGTTCGAGTCCATCTGGCATGAGGACCTCTATCGAGCGAGCGTCTCGCGCTGTGGGCAACCGTAGCACCGCGAGTCTTATGAGAAAATCTGTATATGAAACCGAGATGAGAAGCAGTTGGACATGGAAATATACACATACCGTTAGGTAGATACCTTTTGGAAATCGTGCATTGTCGCAGCGGGGTAGCCAACATTCTGACTGCCAGAGAGTCTAATTGGCGACGAGTACAAAGTGGGGAAAAGGAACGGTCGAACGCACGGTATGGGCTCGACCACCATTCGCGCTCTTGGGCGGTCATCTCCCTCGGAACATCGTGTTCTCCGTGCACGACCGGTCGAGGACCCAGACGTACCCTCGGAGGGAGACGCTTATGCCTTGCGAACACCCGTTTGTCCGTCACCGGGTTCTCGTCGAACAGAATCGAGCGCGTTCTCCCGGCGGGATGGAAAGACGGCAAGGAGACAGGAATCGGTCGATATAATGATTTCCTTCTGCGAGAACGGACATCTTGCGAGCGCGCGACGTGTTTCGAGCTCGAGTGTGTGGGACTGAGGGATGTTTGCTGGAGTGCCTTGAGTAGACGCGGTAGGAGACGAGGCATGTTCAATTCATTCGGTCGACTTGAATCGCGGGCAATCTTTTCGCGTCTCTCATGCATGTTGGCGTCACACCTCTTCGACATGATTATAATAATTTCTCCCGGACCGCCAGGGTCACATGTCGTCCTGGATTCAGAATAGTAGGGCGCTCTGGCCACGCCCCTCCTCCAAGACAAAGCCAGGGGATACCAACATGAGCTCGAGCGGGATCCCTACCCGGGCCATCCCCATCACCCTTGCCGTCATCGGCTGTGGGCAACGCGGAACAGTACGTATCTACTATTTACTCCCGTCGCCGACCCCTGAGCAAACGGACGAACACATCCACAGAACTACGCAGCCTACGCGCTCGATCAACCTCATCAATGCAAAGTCGTCGCGATCGCAGAACCCCGCGACAACACTCGCGTCCTCTTTGCCAAGGCGCACGCTATCGACGATACCCTCGTCTTCAATACGTGGCAAGATCTCCTCAAAGCATCCGCAGAGACGCTCGAAACCGTCGGAAAGCGCCTGGCGGATGCTGTCATCGTCGCTGTACAGGACCATATGCACAAGGACGTTGTCTTGGCTTTTGCTCAGCAGGGATATCATATCCTGTGCGAGAAACCGATGGCAACCAACTTGCGTGATCTGTTTGAGATGGAGAAGGCAGTAAACGAGGCTGGGATCATATTTGGGATGGGTCACGGTGCGCATGATTAGTCGCGAGTGTCATCCAAGGGTTGACGAGGTTGGTGTAGTATTGCGTTACTCGCCGTACAGCAGGGCAGTCACAGAAGTAGTTCGCTCCGGCCAGCTGGGAGAGCTCGTGAATGCCGTGCACGTCGAACCTGTCGGTTATTTTCACTTTGCTCATTCGTATGTCCGGGGTAACTGGGCCAAAGAAGCGGAGAGCTCATTCTCCCTCATGACCAAGAGCTGCCAGTGAATTTCTGTCATCTATGACTTTGATCCCTCTCATCTAGTGATGCTGTTCAGTGATATCGACATTCTGTGTCACTGGCTGTCGCCAGCCACTCCTACCAGAGTTTCTTCATTCGGATCTCTACAACATTTCAAGAAAGACAGGAAACCAATAGCTGCTGGGAGTGCATCACGGTGCCTCGAATGTCCCATGGAAAATGAATGTCCATACAGCGCAAAGAAAGGTATGCTACCCTTTCGCATACATGACTGGTGTTTAGTCCCTGAACCCGCCCCGCAGTATACCTGGATCCCGTATCCCAAGGAAATACCCGTTGGCCTGCAAGCACCGTTGTAGATGGCATACCCGACATTGAGAACATAACAGAGGCGCTGCGCAACGGTCCTTATGGTAAATGCGTCTATGAAAGTGACAATGACGTTTGTGATCATCAAGTATGTATCTCGACGTATTCTCATGATTGCCAGGATCCATTGATCCTTTGTCAAAGGTGGTTAATATCGAGTTCTCTTCTGGAACGACAGCCTCCTTCACGATGGTTGCATATACATCTCTCATTTGTCAACGTCAAACACGCCTTCATTTTACGCACGGCGAGATAGTCGGCGATATGAACAAGTTTACAGTGACCGATTTCCGAACTGGTAAGCAGACGACACATTATCCTCCCAACGAAGGCGGTGGTCATGGAGGGGGAGACCTGGGCCTTATTCGAACGTTCGTCAACGCGGTGCGGATGGGTGATCAAACAATTCTTGGCGTTGATGTCGGAGAGATATTGACGAGTCATCTTACGGTATTCGCTGCGGAGCAAAGCCGGAGGGAAGGCAAAGTCGTGGATTGTGCGCAGTATGCGAGGAAGATCCGGACGGAACTTAATCAGTAACGGTACTCGGGCGCAATTTTATCCATTGGGGCTGTGTACGGATAGGCACAACAATGTAAACGATTTTGTCGATCTGACGGGTACGATCAAAAGCAAAAAAAAGATGCCCACTGGCTGGATTGAACAACCGACCTCATCATTACAAGTGACGCGCTCTACCACTGAGCTAAGCGGGCAAGTACTTGGTTTCGGTGCCGTGACTACCTGACACTATTGGTACCTGAGCCCGAATGAGCGCAGGAGCTGCGGATGGGCCCTTCACTGACCTCGGAATAAGTGTTCGACATTGTCAGTGTCCCTCGTCTTCTCAGCTGCGGACGCAGGCGAGCGAATCTGGCATGACTGCGCCCCGCATCTACCTCAAATACCGCGCACCACACCGACACTAGTCACTGCGAAACGACACACCCATACATGGACGACTCCACCCACGAGAGCACCCTCGCATTGCCAGGCGGTCGTACCCTGGCTTACGCCACTTCCGGCAACGCATCCAGCACCACCGTTCTCCTTTACCTCCATGGCGCCTTCACGGTCGGAGAGACGTCCAAGGTCTCCCGTACTCTCGCGTCAAAAGACATTCACCACATATGCCCCACGCTCCCTGGCTGGGGGAATACTTCCCCCCCTTTACCATCTACACCATACATTGATTGCCTCACCGGCGATATGACCACCCTCCTTGATCACCTCTATCCCGAGAACGGGAGAGACATCAAACTTTACGTCGCTGGGGGTTCTTTCGGCACAGTGCCAACCCAGATATTGTATGGCGCCCCATACGACAAGTTCCCGTACGGGCGGTGCATCGTCGGGGTGTTACTCATGGGATCACTCACGCCTTTCCGCTATCACAAAGACTATGTGAAGCACATGACTTGGGGCAGTTACTTTATGATCGGGCCCATCACCCAGTGGTTCCCGTTCAAGTACCTCTCTGTCCATCTTGTGAATGTCGTGATGGCGAAGAAAATGTCCACGGTCGACAACGCGGAAAAGTTCTTGCGGGGCTTCCTTTTTGACAAGATGGACGAAGCAGAGAAGGAAGAGTATGCGCAGTGGAGGGCGAAAGAGGGTATAGCGGAGGGTGAAACGGAAAAGAGGTTTGCTACGAATGCCGTGCGCAGCGTAGCGAAATCTTGGGAGGGTTTTAAGCTCATGTCCTCTGTCCTGCACTCGGACTGGGGATTTCGACCAGACACATTGGACGAGGAGCATTCTCGTCCATTTGTTATGCTGGTGACGAGTCCTGGGGACAAGCAGGCCCCTGAAGCGTGGACACAGTATCTAGCTGCCACTTACAAGAACACCAAGGTCAAGACTCTTCACGGCGGACATATCGGTATTTTATACCACCTGGATGAAGTTTGGGCAGAGTTTTTGGGCGGGGTAGAGTAGAATTTGTGTCGCTGAACAAACGCAAGTGTACGTATATAAACTGATTGGAGTTACAAGGTGTCGCAAAACAAATCAATGGGGTAACAAAATGAGGTATCGCAAATAGCCAACGAACGCAAGTAAATGAAAGCACTGTTGATCAATCATGAAGTTCCAACTCTCTTCTGATTATCTCTCTGACTTCCCTGATTCCTCCTGCCTCTCGCTTGACTCTCCGTGGACTTCGGGTAAGCAATTGCTCTGCACTGTTCAAACGTGCTTTGGATCCAGGGCTTGCAGGCGGGCCATTTCCAAATAGTTTCGACCCAGGGCTAGGGGGAGGGACCATTTTGCTTCCAGATGGCTTTGTCGGGCTCGAGGTGTCCTGTTTCGCAGAACCCTCGGTGGTGTCCAAAGTCGATGCAGTAGGAGGCATTTCGAACCATTCTTCACCATTAATGTCAAGCGGTTTGAGGAAGAACGGACAAAGTGTCGTAAGCAATTTCAATGACTCAGAGGCTTCTGACGTCGACATTGGTACGGGTGAGGATTTTACGATGGCAGCCATGACCTCGCTGGCAGGGAGAGCTTTGCGCTTACGCGTGGTTGGCGTTGCGGTTGACCCAACGGGAGATGAGAACAACCTGGTGATGATGTCAATACAAAGAACGGTGATAAGCATGTTTTACACTTACATCCAGGTGCTCTCGGCAACACCACCCAGACGACCGAGCAAGCAACGTCTCCGGATCTCTTCTTGACCCATTTTCTGAATCTGATCTCTGGTAAGTTTACCACCCACGACTTCGGCACTCTTTGGTTTGACAGGGGAGGAGGTCAATGATCTGAGGCGGACGCGGTCATATAGCGCTTGGCGTCGAGAGGTGCTTGGAGTGGGTGGTGCAGTCTGGGCATCAGAGCCGCGCTGGTGGACGGGCGTTGTGGGCAGTGCGTCGGATGCATGGGATTCGAGACGTCTACGAGGAGTCTGTGGAGTGAGGAGTCCCGCGAGAGGATCGACACGGTTCCGCCGAGAGGGGGTGTGAAGGAGCGAAGCGGAATGTTTGGATGGCGAAGTCTCGCTGGGGTGGGTTTTCGCGATCGGAAAGGGCACCGGGAACTCGCGAGGTGCACTCGTGGTTTTTCCGGTGAGTTTGGAAGGGGACTTGGAGGGAGAGGAGGGGCTGGAGGGAAGAATGTTTGCAAGGACGGCTGCACCCTTTGGAGATGCGGAGGCAAGCACGCGTGTGAGGGACGAAGGCTGGGTGGCATGAATGGCGAGTTGAGGCAAGTCAGCCAGGGGCACATTTGGGACTGGGGTGGTATCAGAATGGATCTGGGAAAAGAAAGGTGAGCTGGGGAGAGGCAGAGAACGGAAGGAAAGAAGTACATTGAGCCAAGACTCGATCTTTGAACGGAATTCTGCGCGTCGCTTGTCTGCATCCGCGGTCCACCTTGCGACTGCGGCCATGCCACCGGTCATGCCCTTGTCGATGTCCATCTCGACCTCGATGCCGATGCCATACACAGGGACGCGTTTTCCGGCAGCCTTTGAGTAGTGCGAGGCGGGACTGACGACGAAGCCCATTGAACCACGCGTCCAGTCCTTTTGGGGTGAAATGAGGAATGGGTTGGAGTCGTCTTGGGTGGGGAGGCATGCAGGGTCCCATTCCCAGAGCCAGCAGAGACGCTTGAGATCGTCCTCGGCGAATCTGGATGAGAAGCCAGTGTATGTGGCGATGGAAACGTGGTTTAGGACGTTGCGGATGATGCCGGTGTGCTCTGAGGGGGAGACGGCACATGTGGCAAGGGCGTGCGAGAGGGCGTGTTGGAGGGCAGAGTGGGTGGTGTCGAGTCGTGCGAGGTGGGTGGGCAAGGAGCGCGAGGGGGAGGATGGGGGCGAGGGGTATCTGGTCCTGGGTCTCTTTGGTGTCGCATCGTCGTCTGAGCTGGAGCAGACGCGTTTCTTTTTGGGGGAGACGCGGAGAGCGGTGTAGAGGGACATGAACAAGCTGCAAGGACGAGGCGTGTGTGATCGGGACACGTAACACGTGACCATGATCATATATTCCCACTCTTAACTCCTCATTCAAGTCGTCCCTAGCCTCAACGTTAACGTCCAACACCCATCATGGATGGCCATCCTGTGTAAGTCCTTGTCCTCCTCGCTCTCCCCGCTCACCCGCCGTCCACAGTCGCACCTGTCTCTTTCGCCTGTCATGTACGTCTCTACTCCCCTCTCGGCTCCCTCTCATGCCGACACCCAAATTTAGCCGAAATTGATGCCCTGCTTGTCAAAGAACGCGAGTACACCGCCCGAATTGATGAACTCTCCACCAGCTTGGGTGCTTTCCGTGCCGCCTACACCAGCTCCCAGGACGAGGTCAAACGCAAAGCAGACCAGGCTGCCGTCCTCCTCGCAGAACTCAATGCGTTAAAGGTATCTCCCTCTCTCTTCTCTCCCGCTCTCCCTCACCCCTGTCTCCAGGCACATGAGAAACGCGTTATCTGTCTCTTGGATGGCGACGGGACTATATTCTCCCCCGACCTCATCACTCAAGGCCAAGAAGGCGGCCTCGAGGCTGCCAGGCTCTTGACCGAAAGAATACGTCACTGCCTCGCCTCAGACCTCGGTCACGAAAAATTCCACCTCTGGGTCTATCTATTTTATAACAAACGTGGCCTCCTCGAAACCTTTGCTAGAGTCGGCCTTTCCGCGGCGAAACAAAAGTTTGACGAGTTTATCATTGGCTTCAATCAAGCTGCCGAGCGCTTCCTCATGGTCGACGTCGGCGGTAGCAAGGAGGCTGCTGATGCTAAAATTAAAGGTCACTTGCCTTTTACTACTTTCAAACGCCATCCCTTCCTCACCTCCCACGCATTCCATCGCAGTTCATCTCGAAGATAATATTCGCCTTCCCCAGACCCATAAAATTATATTCGGAGGTACCCGTCTTCCCTTCTCCTTCCTTCCTCGTCCGCCCAACTCTTCCCTAGGATCCCATGACAATGGATACGTCAATGTCCTTCGTTCCGTCATTACTGAAGGTTTTCGTGACAAACTCATTCTAATCCCTGGTTACTCCGACGTCGCCCTCGACATCAAAGCACTCATGCTTCCCGAACTTCGCGTCCCAAATTTGTTTATCTCTTCCAAACTCGTTCCCCCCTCTTACACATCTATTGCTTCCGGTCCGCCTCCTGGCCTATCTCTCGCTCCCAGGATAGCACCACCGAATGGACAGATATCCAATTCGTCAACAACATCAATAACACCGGCTCACCTTCCCCCAGATATCTCCAACTCCAGTCCTAGACGTAACTCAATTCAAAGTTATAAATCAGCCCTCCAATCCAGCCGCAATGATTCCGTTCCATATGAACCCAGCGACAGCAGTGGCTCCATAGATGCAAATGAAACTCATCCGGCGCAATTCATTCAGTTTACACGCAGGTTGTCGTCGCCAGGGAAACAACGGCGCCTCAACCCCAAATTAGTTGAGTTTCTTTCCTTGTGCCAATCCTGATTGACTGACCCCTTTACGACCTATCAGCCCTTATCGAAGCGTTCGTTCATCCCCACCAGTCATTCATTTTGAACGCTGACTCGTGGCTACAGATAACCCCGCACCTTGCACTCTGTTTTACCTTGCACAGTGCCGACATGGATCAGACTGTAAATACGCTCATGACTATATACTTGAGGAAGAACACTATCGAGAGTTAGAAGACAACGCTAAGAAGACACCTTGCAAGGTCTCCAACGAGGGTCTGCTCTCTCTCATTCATCCCTTCCCTCTACTTCTCATCCGTTTTCATAGGTGGAATCTGTGCATTTGGCGACGACTGTGTGTATGGACACGTGTGCCCCCAAGGAACCACATGTTACTACCTCAAACTCGGGAAATGCAAATTTCAAGCTGGTTGGTATTCAATTATGTCATGGAACAGCTCTCTTAGACCTTGTATACTCATAGCTGGAATGCACTGGCAACCGAACACTTGAATTCATCCTCGCTCGTACCGAGGACATGGCGTTGAGTGGTTAAATGTCGTCGAGATCTCAGCCCGCATGCCAAGCTATTTGTACATATATGAACTTCACCAAATTTTTTTTGTTTTTTTTTCTCAGGGTTCGAATGCGGCGAAGTGAATGAACACGTCAACATTGATGGAACTTTCCATTGACGTACTCGACCATGATTCGCGGCGTTGGGCGAACCGAGAATTATACATTGGCAGGTTCGCGTGACTCGGTCATCTTTACTGAAATCGTGTCATCTTCTCCAGCTCGAGTTCAAGATGCTTCCCTTATCGGCCAGAAAGAGCCCGCGATCTAGCCTGATTAACTACTCATAGACGCTGGTTGTCGTCCTGGCTTCCATTCTTTAAAAAGGGTCGCCCTGCTTTCGCCCGCTATTTTCTTTTCACCCTGCTTGCCTTTATTATGGCAACTCCCCAAGTCACCGAGGTCAGCCAACAGGCTTGGTAAGTGTAGTAAATCCTGAGTATTGTGCTACAGGCCTTAATTCGACGGTCTCGTTTTCTCCTCGCAAGGGATGAGACGATCACGCGACTGTTGAGTATGTCTCACACCTCAAACCCCGCTTTGGGCATGCTGACCCGTCTCGACAGCCCTCTCCTCGACGACAATTAAGCGAAACGTCGATCTAGAGAACCGTCTAGCAGAGTTAGATGTTGAGCTAGCAGTATGGAAGCAAGCTCACGCTACAGCGCTCGAGGGGGCGGAACGGGAGGCAAAAACTCTTAAAGGAAGACTTGCCTCTCTTAACAGTCAAGTTGCATCCATGGAGTCCATGATGGTTCGTCTTTTTCGTGACACGCGTTGATAGATCGGTCTCATCGTCATTGCCGAACAGAGCCAGAGCTTGTTAATCCTCTGCGTCGTCGACGGTGATGCCTGTGTATTTACCGAGGCCCTCCTCAGGCAAGGGCATGAGGGTGGTCGTCAGGCTGCTCAGCAGCTGACCAAGGCAGTTGCCGACTATTTAACCAACCAAGACATCCACATTTTAGGGCACCTGTCCTTTTGGGTTTCCATTTATTATAACAGGATAGGACTCGCCAGCGTTCTCGAGCGCCATCAAATATGTACCCCCGAACAGCTAGAGGCCTTCACAATGGGCTTTAGCCAAGCGTCCCCAAGATTCTTGTTGGTGGATGTCGGGTATGGCAAAGATGCCACGTTTACAAAGATAACAGGTCTGTCGCGTGATTTTTTGTGTTTCGCATGCTGTGTTCAATCTGGGATCAAAGAATATCTGCAAACCTACATTCGTTTTCCACAGACACAGCGGATCTTCCTTGCTGGTGAGACGCCCCATAGCAGGCAATTAGCAAGCGATTGACGCAGATGCAGGCGGTTCCGATAGTGCATACGCGTCGACGATTGCCGCGCTCCAGGGCGATGGCTTGGCGACCAAACTGACATTCCTTGAAGCATCGGGTACTTGTGCGAACCAATCTCGACTCCGCCTGCCTACCCTGTATGTCGACAATTTATTCATGACCCACCAAGCCACACCGCCCTCCAGCGCCACACATCACCCCCCTCCTTTGAATGTCACTGGTCTCAGTCCTTCTCACATGACTGGTGGCTTGCCAACACCACGTTCTCCTCCTAGTGTACCAACACCCTCGACTGGCAAGTTGATTGACCCCAACTTGGTAAGTAAATGACTGGTGGTACTCGAGGTCGTCGTGCTAATGTGTATTGATTTGTATGACAGCCGCTTCACAAACGTCCGTCGACAGTCTCTTTCCTGGGGTATACCAGATTGACACATACCTAAGCAGACTCTCCTCCGCCTTGTAATGAATTTTACCTGATGTCCTGCACTAAAGGCGTAAGTATGCAGTATTGCTAGACGTTGGTCTGACGCTGAAGTACACGTACAGGGGACCTGTAAATACTCGCACGACTATGTGCTGACCCCGGATCAGTTGGCGACTTTGGCTTCCAATGCTAAAAAAGCCCCCTGTAACTTTCTTAAAAATGGTATGGAGCCCGATGGACGAACGTGGCCAGTTTTCTCACATTTGCCACCAGGGCTCCAATGCCCACACGGCGACCGTTGTTGCTGGGGCCATACTTGCCCGAACGGTTCTAAATGCTTCCACCTGAGCAAAGGCAAATGCTGGTTTAAAGGCGGTACGTGTATCGCATGAAATCAGGTTATGTATGCGCTCAGCGATGCGATTTTGGCTAGAGGGCATGCACGACGTCACCTCGCCGCAACTGTCGAACCCCTTTGATACCCTTTAGTAGTGTTGCGAGAGCACACACCCGCCTTCATGCATTGCTTGCGTCCTTTTCGGATCCCACGTTTGTGCTTTTAAGGCGTCCACTCTTTTTCAGCTATTGTGCAGATATGTGTACCGACACGGTTATACCACTTTCGCTCGTTTTCTTGATGATGTAGTACTGGACTTGCTTTCTTGTTTTTTTGCAATAGCAATTTAGCCGTAACCGGTGTCTCGCTGGGTTGTGTGATTAACAGTCGTGTGAAATCGATGATAACGAGCAGCAACGCAGATTCAACGCGCTTTACCACCTTGCTCTCTCCCAGCATGGCTTCAGTCAGTCCTCGTCTTCACTCCCCCGTCATCGACTCACCAAATCCCCCCCCTAGCACGAAGAACAGGACGATCTCAAGCCGTCTTTCACCCCAGGTAGGTCAACCGTGCCAAGCAAGCAGCCACGAGTCCCATCTGATCCCGATTTCCAGGCTACAAGCCAACCGCTGCGAAGACCGCCGAAGAGTACGCCAAACTAGATGCCGAGGACGAAAGTCTCGCACGCTGGAAAGCCAGTCTGGGCATCGTCCCGGGTGCACCCGCTGGCGACACCAGTCTCCCAAAGGTAACGTCTGCTCGTTCTCATCGACCATCGGGTGGCACTCGTATACAACGCGTATTTATTAGGTCACTATCGTGACTCTTGAACTCGACTCGCCCACGCTCCCTCCAGGCAAGAAGATCATCTTCAACCTCGCAGATACGCAAAAGCTTGCAGATACCAAGAAGAACCCCATCATCATCAAGGAGGGTGTCGAGTACAAGTGTGTATCATCTTCCTCGCCGTCGTCATCCATCTCATATTTCATCAGTGTACGCATCACGTTCAAAGTAAACCACTCGATCATCTCGGTACGATCCTTGGTTCAGATCTCGTAGTGGATATGCTCACGGGAGCTACTAGGGTGTCCGTTATTTGCAAGTCGTGAAGAGAGCTGGTGTCGCTGGTGAGAACCCACGCGCTTGTTGAATGATCCGTTCACTCACCTATATTCAGTGGACAAGTTAGAGCAGATGCTTGGTTCTTATGGCCCCCATCCCAACGGAGAGGCATACACCAAGAACTTTGATCCAGAAGAGTCGCCATCGGGTACTCTCGCTCGCATGGGCTCTTTTAATGTCAGGAGTCGTGTCATCGACGATGACGGCGGAATCTATGCTGGTATGACCCCTGATTCTCGGAAGCATTACCCGAATTTTGACATGCGGAATGGACAGACTGGGAATGGTCTTTCAAGCTCGCGAAAGAGTGGTGAACGGTTGGCGTCGTTTTTTCCCCCTAGTTCCTGCATTATTCTTGGGCATCCTTTGCATACTACAACTCCCTTATTTTTCCTGCATGTACTCCCCTCATTCCCCAGTTTTGTATGTTTAAGAGTCGTGTATGGTTGTCACCCATTCCTATTTGTTTTTGGCCCCGACGCGAACTCGTGACTTCCCCGTGGGATCGGGCCAAGTTCGTGTACACCACATCACGACATGTCCGCCTTGCTGGCAAGCAGGCTTGCCCGGAAATCCTTGCGAACGAGTTCGCTGCCGTGGTCCACACAAAACTTGGTCCTTCTTCGCAGTTCAAAGTCTTGCCTTGCAGCAAAACCAGGCACCGCCGTCGCACCAAGACCTCTCGTTCGTTATGCTTCCAGTGTTACCCCTCCGACAACATGGATCGACCGCTTTCCAGCGAACGTACGACCGTATATCTATCTAACCAGGGTTGACAAGCCCATCGGGACACTCTTGCTCTTTTATCCATGCAGTGCGTTTTTTTGTTATTCGCGTGCCTCTTGTTATTCGTTTCCGCTCAAACGCCATACTTACCCCAGCGTGGTCCATCACCATGGCTGCCTACGCGCAGGGAGCGCCGCTCGCGACCTCGTTGACATACCTCGGTCTGTTCGGTCTCGGCGCCTTCGTGATGCGAGGCGCAGGCTGCACCATTAACGATATGTGGGATAAGCATCTCGACAAGGCAGTCGGTCAGTCCCTCTTCCGCTTCCTCCGCCCTTTCGCCCTTCCCCCGTGATTGCGTATTCACGTTCGTGCCCCTTTTTGTTAGAAAGGACCCGCACGAGGCCGCTCGCGCGCGGCGATATCACGCGCCGCCAAGCACTCGTCTTCCTCGCCGGACAGCTAACGATCGGATTAGGCGTCCTGCTACAGCTAAACACGTACAGGTACGCGAGTCCTTTCTCCGTCGCGCGATTCGTTTTTTCTCCTCCGTGTACATCTATCTATATCTAAATCTCCATCTAAATCTACATCTATATCCAAATCTATATTTATATATACATATACATATTCTGATTCCATTCTCCCGCAGTATCCTCCTCGGCGCCGCGTCCCTCTCCGTCGTCACCGTATACCCACTCATGAAACGCATCACTTACTGGCCACAAGCTGTCCTGGGTACGTTCCGGACCGGCCAACGCCGACTTCTTTTCCTTGTTCGTTTCCGATACTCACGACGCCGAAACGATGACTAGGTTTGGCGTTCAATTGGGGAGCCCTCCTCGGCTGGTCTGCAATCGCCGGTACTGTCGACTGGGGCGTTTGTTTACCCCTCTACGCAGGGGGGATATGCTGGACGTTGGTCTATGATAGCATCTACGCCCACCAAGCAAGTCTCGCGCTCGTCACCCTGCGGTGATCGTCTGACGATGTCTTTTTTGAACAGGACAAGACAGACGACGTCAAGGTCGGCATTCGTTCTACAGCGTTGTTGTTTGGCGAACACACGCGACCTATTTTGAGCGCGCTTTCAGCGTCGACCATGTCCCTCATCACCTACGCCGGCGTTTTGAATGCTCAAGGTGCACCGTTCTATTTTGGCGTGTGTCTCGGGGCCGCACAGCTCGCCCGGGTTCTTTGGTCCACGGATTTTGATAGCCGGCCAAGTTGCTGGCGAGGTTTTGT
Source organism: Boletus rufocinnamomeus (assembly GCA_038092675.1). Classification (NCBI taxonomy): domain Eukaryota; kingdom Fungi; phylum Basidiomycota; class Agaricomycetes; order Boletales; family Boletaceae; genus Boletus; species Boletus rufocinnamomeus. The sequence continues at coordinate 17,082 of JBBPQV010000428.1, forward strand.
GGGTTGTGGGTGGTCCGGACTCTGGGTATGGATGGGGGCTTTTGTTGATCATGCCATGACGACAGGCATGACATGGTAAAAAAAACAAATTTGCTCTAACTAAGACTACGAAACATGCTAATAATACAAAAAGATACAAAACACCAGAGTTGAACAGCAAGGAATACAACTTTGAACAACGTAATAACACCAGGGATTGAAGATATGCCAAGAACCGTAGTCAACCGGAATCAAGCCACCATTTTCCGAGCTTTGAGCCATCCGTTGAACGAGACAACACAGAGTGCCCAACAGAATGCGAAGCATGTGATCGCGACCGCGACATTCAGAAACATCATCATGTCTGTTGGAAAAACCCGATCAAAATGCTTATATCGCGAGGGAGAAGGAAAACAGGCTGACCATCACGCCCTTTCCGCATGGCTGCGAGGGTAACCTCTTCTGCGCTAAACATAAACACCAGACCACCACACGCCAGGAAGAAACTTCCCAAGGCTTCAGTCGGCGGCCGAGAAGGGAGCACGGAATTGGGTGGACCGAGCCAAAGGAAGAAATACGTCGAGCACCTAAGTGCCGAAAACGCAAGCAGAAGCCAACCCCATAGCGCATGGATCTGAACCTGTTCGCTTATCAGATATGGTGAATGGGAGATTACAGCACACTCAACCTGGAAGACATAATTTTGCGCATGAGCACTCATGGCAGCACCTGTGACACCAATGACAAGAGCCGGAAAAGGATTGAAGCTGGCTTTGTAGCTGGGTGGCTCGGCAATACGGATAGACCGTGATGGCCCTACTGCAGTTGTCGCGGAAGCTGCCAGCCAACGTCGCACACGCCTAGACTCCATTCCCATCCCTACGAGACCAGCAAACCAAAACATGACCTTGATGACAGTGGACATTGGGTAGGGCAGACAGCAAGCTAGTGATTCTACGTACCGCAATGCTAATATGCTGTACCTGTTTCGTTGTGTACGGATCACCTGGTTTCGCCCCAAACCTCTCCATCCAGGTGTTGGTGATTCCATAGATGAAGATTACGGTGGATTCCACGAACTCTGCGGAGATGGTGTTGCCGATCGGCGAAATATTCCATGCCCACCCCATCTCCGAGTGTGAGCCCAAGAAGCGAGCGAACGTAAACAGCCCATAACACCAAAATATTCCACCCTCTGGGATAGAGAGGGTCAGGAAAACGTTACGAAACCATTGCGTCTTATTTTCTTACTGATGAGATGGGCGAGACACCCATTGATGTAACTGTCACGACAGCCACCCGTGTAGATGACAACACCGGACAGGACCATTCCAAATGCGGCAAACACGAGGGACCTCTCGAGGGTGGCGTAGGCGGCCCGTGCGATGCGGCGAAGCAAAGGCTGTTTGGGAGGGGGGACGTGGGTGACTACGACATCGCGAAGGGTGTCGTCGGAATGCCTTGAAGATCGGGGAAATTCGGCGTCAAAAACGACGTGCTCGGAGAGGGCAGAATCGCGATGCGGGTGGGAAGGCGTTAGTTTGATGTCATCGTACTCTTCGGGGTCTTCTGAGATGAGCCCGGAATACCCAGACGGAGAGGGACACGTGTCTTGGCGGCCTAGAACGACTGAACGCCAAAATTGGCTCAAGGTGAGTTTGGATGGAGCTGTGTAGAAAGCATAGAGGCGAGTGAAAAACGCGGCAATCTCAACTGCGGATAAAATTAGGCTGAGAAGTAAAACCAGGTAACCGTGGAGAGAATGAGTCGAGCCTTTGTACCTAACAAAGCAAGGGTGAGATAGGGGTGGTGGTTACGTCAGGATCGCGTACATGTCAGGTGTGAGTTTTCTGTAGAGACTACTGGTAGCACAGCCGAGCGCGCAGAGGGCGTAGAACGAGACCAGGGCCAAGCCATGGCAGGAATGCTTGGCGGAGCGGAGAGCGATTACTGGACATCACGATGTGATGTGAGTTGGGGAGGGAGGAAAGGAAGAAGCGTACCGGCGGGGAGTGCGACGAAGAAGGCGAGGGACATGAAGAGAGCATGAAGTGCGATGAGAGCAGGGTAACGTGCGATGCTGGGATCGCGATCCTCTATGTCTATGGACCAATAAGATGGGGGAGTGGGAAGGTGCCACTGGAGGATCTCAGTCTCGTTTATTTCGTATACGGGCGCGGAGTGCATGTGCATGTGTGTGTCGTCGCGGACATGAATGGTGGAACTGCGAATGGATGGCGCTGGGGAGGCATGAACAGATAGGGGTGCGATGATGAGGAAAGAGAGAAGGGAGAGGGGGAGAAGCACGAAGGCCGCTGCGGAAGGTCGCATGGGTGGAGGGCGGGAGTGGGCGGGAAGGCGGGGAGAGGGCACAAAGAAGGCAGATCCGAGGAGCTGCTTATAACAGTTACTAGCAGTGGGGGGTTGGTGATCATGATATGATGAACGAATGATGACTCATCGTCGTGACGTCAGCAGCTGTACCGGTAAATCCTCCCAAAAAGCCCGATCGCCCGATCAACATCCGCTAGAACAGTCAGCCATGTCTGTCAAACGTCTGCTCTGGGGCGACGTCCCTGCATCAAAACAGGAGCAGAAACTCCTCTTCAAAATAGATTCCTTCATATTGTCCTATTGCTGCCTCATGGTGCGAACAGTAACATTTCACATCTCCATTTCTCACACCCTCCCCAGTACTTTACAAACTGTATGTCTCTTCCATACATCCTCTCTCGCCTCTCCATCCTCCCCCAGATCTTGACCGGGCCAACGTAAACAATGCATACGTCTCCGGAATGAAGCAAGACCTCAACATGCAAGGAAACGACTTCAACGTTGGCGCCCTCTGCTCACCTTCCCATGACCGTATTTATCCCGTTCCAGGTTGTCAATACCATGTTTACTTGTGGCTATATCATCGGAATGATACCAAGTACTTTTCTTTCATTCCGTTCCTCGTTCTCCTTGATATCTGCCTGTCATTTAGACAACTTGATGCTGCAAGTCGTCCCGCCTAGGATCTGGTTTCCACTTATGCAAATACTCTGGGGCGTCCTCACTTTCTGGTACGACCCCTTCTCTCCACTTATCGATCCTTCCAATCACTGTCATCCAGCTCCAGCGTGGTACAAAATGTTCAGCAGGTCCGTCTTCTCCACCCATCACTCCTCGATGCTCATTCCTCTCTCAATAGCTCTACGCAATCAGATTCTTACAAGGTATATCAGAGGCTTCTACCTTTGTTGGTACACATTATATCCTCGGCTCGTACGTTCCCCTCCTCCACTTAGAGTACTACAGTTGCCCCATTCAGTAGTTGGTACAAACCCGGAGAACTGGGCAAACGTTCTGGAATATTCACTAGTTCTGGTTTGGCCGGAACACTGTAGGTATTCGCTTTATATCCAAGCCAAGACTAATTCATCTAGTTTCTCGGGCGTTCTCCAAGCTGCTGTGTACCAGTAAGTATCTTCTATCCGTAATGACGACTATCCCGAGGTTCTTCTAGGCATCTCGGCGGCATCAACGGACGCAGTGGTTGGAGATGGCTGTGCGCAGTCTTTCATTCTCTGCGTAGCGTACCCGTAACCACCCGATAGTTTCATCATCGACGGTGTGATTACCCTCCCGATAGCTCTCTACGGCTTTCTCGTGTTTCCGGACGTTCCCGCGACGACAAAGGCGTTCTATCTCACCGAAGAGGTCTGTCAGGCTGGCTGATGTGAACGTCCGATTTGACCGAACACTTGGCCAACCACCAGGAACGCCACTTGTCATATGATCGTTTAGAATCCGATCACGACGTCATTCGGCGTCCTCTTTCCTGGAACCTAGCCAAGCGAATTCTCACCCGCTGGCGCTGGTATGGATGCAGTCTCTTGGTCAGCTCTCCTGTACATCGCGTCCACCATCTTTTAACGATCCATTTGAGAACAGTTTGCCATCTCCGGCGAGACGGAGAGTTTTGGCTCAAACAACTTGATGGGTCAATGGCTCTCCGCCGTCGGAGGATACTCTGTTGAACAAGCCGGTCAGTCTGAAGCGACAGATCAGATGGCCCACGGTTAGCTCAAACACTAGGCAGACTATTACCCATCAGGCGTGACAGCCTTTGGGATCGTGTCCACTCTCGTCTGTGCTACCTGGACAGACTATACCCATATACGATGGCCGGTCCTCGTATACATGTGCTTCTGCTGCACGACCGCTGCCATCTGCATCCTCGTGTGGAGCAGCCCCACGGGCCTCAAATTTTTTGCGTACTGTATGTAAAGAAGCGTTTACTCCTCGTTCGCTAATCCCACTGTCGGCAGACATTGCGGGCGCCGCGTATAGTGGACAAGCGACGACGTTCGCGTCAGTGAGCGTCAACGTGTCCCACAACTCCTTACTCACGTCCGCGCAGATGGGCCAACCAGATATGCGCCGACGACGATCAAGAACGCGCGATCGTCCTAGCGTCCATGAAGTAAAGATTTTTTTGTCCCTGTGCATACTTGGTCGCTCACCTTGCCCTTTC
>JBBPQV010000429.1:0-21441 GCA_038092675.1 Boletus rufocinnamomeus
AGTGTCCAGTCGATAGGTGAGAACCCTTGGAGTCCTTGTGATGAAAGGGAACTCATCGTCCAATGGGTGAATGTCCAGTCAAGAGTCAAGAGCCCATCCGAGGCGTAAGGCCGGGGATTGTCCGTTAGAGGGGAAATGTCGTATTCGCGAGTCGTGATCGTCGAATATGATCTGGTAATACAATGGGTGGTCCATGAGAAGGGGAAAAGTCGTGATGCTGCCAGGGCACGTGGTCGTGAGGGAGTCACAGGTGACGAATGTCACAAAACTGTAACACCTCCCCTTCCTGTATAGCCCAACAGATTGTTGATTCTTGGCCCTGTCATTCTTCAAAACAGACAATCATATTGTGAAGAATTAGGCAGCATTCCACCCAGTATACCACAACATGTAAGTCTTGATGTGTTCAGATTTGCAGTCGAAGTTCACATAGTGATTGAAACCATCCTTTTAGGGCAGTGAACGCATGTTCGACACATACTCATATCTATACATAAAGCAATAAACTTAATGGTAAAATTTTCTTTTCCCACCTGTCTATACCTTTGAAATGTATTGATTATATAGGTTCTGTCTCCATGACAACATTTCCCCCTTTGGTTTTTTAAAGGGCACAACACACCATTTTTCTGTCGGATATGCAGTATTACCCCATGTCCAATGACCAGGCAGGAGAATGGTTGCATGTTTGTGGAAAATCCTGGTGCCCTGAAAGGCATAGGCATTGTGGACACTTCCTGGCTGACCCAAGGCATAATCCACAATTGCAAGGTTATGTGGAAGCATAACAGCCTATCATGAAAAGGTGAGAACGAATCACAACTGTACAATTACTGTAGTACCTGACAATTTAAGGAATAGTTGGATTTCCGGTTGTAAAATGTCTTGCCATATATTCCTGGTTTTGCATACAACTTGATTGTGGAGCCATCCATAGCAAAGGTGCCATTTCTCCATACATGACAGGTAACATCTTTGATGTACTTTTGTACATTCTCCAACTCCTCTGAATCTTTGGTTGGGAGGGTGACAAAGTTATTGTGTTGATCGAGGATGGTGGCCATGACATGATGAGTACAGTTGATCACTGAGCCCATGCTGACCCCTGCCCACTGTGATATATCTTCCAGAGATGTGGCATTTCCATAGTGACCAGCTCGGTTGAGAAAGATCACAAGTTGTACAGCAACAAGTAACTGCTTATTATTTGAATTGTTTTGGAAGATGGGATGATCACTAATCTGGTCTAGTATATCATCAAAGATTAGAGGATTGACACAGAGGTTTTTGTGGAATGAAAGCGGTTGGTGGTTGGCAAAGTAATCAAGTAGTTGGATCTGAGGTGCATGCATGGGGGGTTCATCCAGCTTGTCAAGCACACATGCATGGATAATTTCATCAATTGATGCCTCCAAGATGGCAAAAAGGTGAGCATATCAGTAATTGTTCATGTCTGATATGCTATCTGAATCTGAACTACATCCAGAAGCTGATGAATTGTCAGAATCAAAGGGTGAGAGAGGGGAGATTGGTGTTGGTGGGGAGAGTATGAGCAGGCTATCCACCTCCAAGTCAGAGTCAGAGTGACCATAGTCCAATGAATCTGAGCACAGTGAGTCATCCAAATCTGCATCCTCATAGCACTTCAGTGTGATCTGAAGGGCAGCATTACCATAGATGTTGAGGAGTTCAGTTTGAAGCAATGGGCAGGCATGATCAAGATCAGTGTCACTCTATTGAGTTGAATCTCTTGTGAAGACAGGACTTCACATTGGTTAGTTCTGGTATCATATCCCAATAGAAATACAGTGGATTCCTGAAGGGGTTCCCCTTTGCCTGTTGGCCTGTGGGAGTGTACCTCACTGCCCTGCCTGAGTCACACTGGCTCTTGTGCCAATAAAAAGCCTCCTTCTCCCCACCTGCCTTCATCCATCCCCACAGGCTTGAAACCATGCCCTACTGACCCTTTACCTGTCCATGCGCATACTGTACAGTGTCACCGCCGACTCACTGGTGTCATCTCATTTGGTCTTCCCCCTGAGGCACTCAGCCTGTTCCCTCAGATTGAGGTCAACCCAGAGGTGTACCCCAAAAACTCACAGCATGCACATACATTTTATCACCAATGCTGAAGGCCAGGGCACTCAGAATGCTCTCTGTTTACAGTAATAGTAAAGTAATAGTATTTGGTAATGGAAAATGCCTTTTTAGGCAAGTTGTGAGATGCAGTGCCTAAAAGGGCTATTTTGACTCATTGTATGCCAAGTGTTCAGCAGTAAGCTGAGTTTTAATTCTACCCAGGTCTACTTAAGTTTGAGTACACCTTTCAGAGCACTTCAGAGGCTTTCAGAGCCTCTTCAAAGAGCTTCAGTTCCTACTGTGAACACCATTATTGTTCCTCCTGTGAGAGGTGGGTGCAGTGGGTTCTCCTAAGAGTGGGGAGAGGGGTCATTGGTGCTGGAGGGGCTGGTATCCCCTCGACACTGGTCTGAAAGGACTTGAGTGACTCAGAGCAAGCCCTTGCAGGAGGTGTGGCCCTATTGGGGATGGTATTGGAAGAAGAAGGTGAAATGGAGACAGGAGTGGGAGATGGGGAGGTGGACTGACCATCAATACCCTCATGGGTAGCTCCATGGTTGGGAGGGTGGGGGGCAGGGGCAGCAGGGATGTTAACAGGGTCCTGGGAGAAGTAGATCTCCCTCTCCAACTCTGACATGGAGAGGATAAGGGGGCAGAGGATGGGGGAAACAGAAAGAGGGGGGAGTGTGTCAATGACTGCACTGAACCCTTGGTTCCAAAGTAAATCTAAAGTGAGAGCCCTTGCCTTGGTGATGGCCCCACTCAGGGAAGCAGCATATATGGGGGGTTGGTTATCTGAAGTCAACTGGGTCATAATACACCTCACTGTGGTGTACAACCGGTAGAGGCGGATGAGGGAGATGAGGTTATAGTTGAAGGCAAAGACCTGGTTTCTTTTAATGATGAGGGTGGTGACAGGATTCTCCAGAATGGAGGTGAATAGGATGTGGTGGTGAGGGACAGAGAGGTGGTTGCAGCAAACAGGGGGAGTTTGGGTGACGACCATTGTGAAGGATTTAAAGTGGAGGATGGGAAGGGGAAGTCCTTGGGATGGCAAAGCTTATAAGCATGAAGGAGTGGTTGTGCATGTTTGAAACTTCCCTCCAGTTTCCAGGTGTTTTCTGCTGTGGAGTATCCTTTCCAGGATGTCAGGTACTGCCTCTGACCTCATGTTCCACAGTGTGAGAGGATTTTGTCCACTTTGTACTCTTCTTCTCCTCCAATGAGATCTGGTGGGGGGTTGGAGTAATTAGAACCGTGTTCTGCAGTTTCCTGATAGGTTGACAAGAGGGAGGTGTGGAACATGTCATGGATTTTCCAGGTTTTGGGGAGGTGAAGGCAAAACACCACTAAGGAGACAACCTGGGTGATTTCAAATGGTCCCTCTTGCCTGGAGGTGAGTTTCCTAGAAGGGTAGTGGAGATGGTGGTTCTTGCCCTCTAGCCACACCTTATCTTCTATCTTCCATGGGTGGAATTTGGAGGAGATCCACTCCTTCATGCTTCTCTGTGCCTTTTTGTGTGCTACAATAGCTTCTGATCAGGTGTCTCCGAGTATTTGCAATTGTTGTTCCAGGGTGGGGAGGAACATCTTGCCAATTGGAGGATAAGGGTGGGGTTCATATCCCATCATAAGAGAGAAGGGGGACTTATTGGTGATGGAATGAATGGCTGCATTATGGGAAAACTCTGCCATGGGGAGGTGTTCTACCCATTTTTCTGGGTGTCCATTGCAGAAGATGCAAAGGTATGTCTCCAATTCCTGATTGACTTGTTTAGTTTTGCCATTGGTTTGAGAATAGTAGGCAGCAGAGAGAGCCAGGTCATATTTAAGGAGCCTGGCCAGTTATCTTGCAATCTTTTTGGCTTTTGAGGTGATCTCAGTCATGATGGTGGTCTTTGAAATGGACAGAGAATAATTGAGTTGTTTCTTCCATAGTTGGATGATGTGAAGATCTGGGTCCATGTTGCCATTCTAGGCTGATCATGTGTGATCCTCCTAGAATATAGTCCATGTATGAGCAAGTGAGGTGGACAGGGGGTCTACCTTTGACTGGAGGTAGGTCGTCAACATTGGTGAGGAAGGGAATAAGCTGTTGAGGCAGGGGAGTGCACAGAAGGAGAAGGGAATGGGAGCCATAGATTTCCCTTGATGAATTATCAGCAGGATTGGCGATGCTTGGAATGTATCTAGTTTGGACCTTGTGTATGTGATCTGCTTGAAGGAGGAAGTTGTATACCCATCTGAATACATGGTTGGTCTTGACATTGTGGTGTCTGCTGTTCCACCATCCTTCAATGATGCTAGTGTTGTCACAATGGACGATAACATGTTGATTGGCCGAAGGGAGAACATCAAAAACATGGATGAGGAGCTTGAAGCTGACAGCTTTAGCCCAGCTGATGTCTCAGTCTGCTTCTTGCAAGGATTTCCAGTGCAGGTGTAGCTGCCAGGCTCTTCATTGTTCACCAATGACAATTGCAATGCCCATGCCAGAGCTGGCATCAGAAAAAGCTAGTGGGTCAGTGAAAAAGGTGGGGGGTTTTATGGGTTGAGAGACATGGCCTTGCTGCAAATGCTCATTCCACCATGTAAGCTCATTGGCTATGGTTTTTACTGGGCAGTGGGGCATGAAGGGCTTGTTTTGACACACATGAAGCATTTGTTCAAGGCCTGTGAGGTAAGCATATCCATGTGGAATGGCTGCACATGCATGTAGCAGCTTGCTGTATAGTGATTCAACATCCTTCAGAACATGCATTGGTCAACTAAACCATTTGCTAATCACAGATAGGTATTTGGCAACTTTGTTTGTGGTGAGGGAAACTGTTTGAGCCTCCAAGTCCCATTGGAAACCAATGTAGATTGTGGTCGTGGCAAACAGTTGGTCCTTGGATTTTTCCCAGGAGATTCCTAATTGTTCCAATATGAAATCAATGTCATCTAAATTGTATGTAAAAATGACATCATGTGTTACGGTTTTACCCACAACAATGGTACTCCAACCAGGGACGCTACTTCACAGGAGGTCTTGATGACTACTGAGTCAAGGTCAATGTCAGCAACAATGATAAGAGTGAGAAAAGCATGGAAGTGAGTAGTATGAGGGAAGCTGTATTCCCAAGGAACAAGAGTCTCACTGAAGATCTCCTGCAAAGCAGAGAACCCAGGGTATGAATGAGTAGATTCAAGTTAGAGAGCTATTCGAGCTCAGCTCAAATACTTATACTAAGTATAGTGGTTTAGGGCCAGTCTAGGGAAATAGCCCAATATAGTAAGAGAACTCTAGGGGAGGCATAAGCATGTAAGAGACACATTGTGTCGTGTAGCATGTGATCAAGGGAGAAACCAGAATGGGTATAATAGGATCAATAGATTGGGTAATCTAGGATCAATGAGGCAGTCCTGTTGAGGGCAGGTATTGGAGTCTACAATCCAGAGGCTGTATCCTGGATGATCTAGGATCAACGAGGCAGGTATCAGGGCGTGTAGGATCAATAAGGCAGTACTTGGGTGATCTTGGATCTGTGGGGTGATGAGCCACAGCCAACCAGGGAGAGTCGGATCAGGGAAGATCCAGGGAAACTCCAGGGAGGATCCAGGCCTTGTGTTACATGGAAATGTAATGTCCAGGGGAATGTCCAGTCTGTGAAAGCAAGAGTCCATCCAAGGCATAAGACCAGGAATTGTCCATTAGGCAGGAAAGGGGTAGCTGCAAGTTGTGATTGTTGAGTATGATCTAGTAATACAATGGGGGGAATCATGGGAGGGGATAACCAGGGGGGAATGTTATAAGGGGTTGTGGGAAGTCATGGGTGATACCAGGTCACAACAACCATAACATCATGTTTAGAGCAAGGGGAATGGTTGGAGAGGTTACAAATGGGAAAGTAACAATTTTTGTTGAATTCTTTGACTGGGCTGTTTGACAGGGTACATCCTGCATACCAGAGGTGACTGCCTGATTGTTTCATATCACCTGAATTGGTTATATGTTGAGCCCATATCACATGTGCCTCATTGTATTCATTGATGTGAGCAGTGGGAATTCTGATGAATATGTGGTCATCAATCCATTTGTCCATGGGTCCAATGCTGTTGTGTCTGGTGGTCTCAGCACCAGCATCAGTGACACGGTTGTATGTACCTGATGAGGGTGTGGCACTGAATGCTGTGCATGTGTCTACATAGAACATGTTATGGTTTTCGTAACCTCACATCACCCATGACCTCCTACAACCACGTGACCTGGTGTCACCATGACTTTCCCCTACCTCTCCACCTAATACTCCCGCTCTACCAGCCTAATTAGGTACATTCCCACAGGGTGTCGTCATTCCTCATTAGGCATTTTCGCTTCGTTTTCCCACCACCAGCAATAAATCACACCCCAAATCCTACTAGTCTTTGGTAGTCGCAGAGAGCTCTAAGGGTCTCGGCACGACTCGGCATGACTCAGCACAGTGGAGTGCACGCTTGACTATCTCCATGCCATATCTGGAGTTTCCCGAACAGAATTTGACAGTCCAATAATACTGGTTGGCTTCCCATGCGTCTCTCCTTCGCTCCCCTACCTGTCCTCACCATCGTCAATGTCAACCACGCTGTTCAGCGTGCTCTTGGCACTTTGCCCTCCATCTTGGGGCATCCTACGCACCTCTCTTTCGCCTCCCTACCGGTGCTCGCCATCGTCAACGTCAACCATGCCATTCAGTGTGCTCTTCACCCTTTGCCCACTGTCTGGTGGCATCCTACACCCCTCTCTTTCGCTTCCTACCTGTCGTTGTCGTCATCAATGCCAACCACACTGGACAGCGTACTCTTGGTTCCCCACGTCCCTGCTTTTGTTCCCTACTTGTCCTGCTCTTGCCAACGTCGACCACGTCGTTCAGTGTGCTCTCAGTGCTCTGCTATAGACGTCCAACCAATGCTCCCACGCCGCTTTCCACCTATCGTGTTCTTCGTACTGTGCTAACCGGTCACTACGTTCATTGTGCGTCCTTACTATCATCAACACCCAAGCTAAGCAAGCTTAATGACTCGTCATTCCTCTACAAGACTCCCAGGGCTCTCCAAATCTATCTCTCTTCATGGCTTCTGAGGTCGTGTTCACCGTACAAGAGCATTACCAGCAGGGCATCAGGCAGATCGCATGAAGCATGTCAACGCACATCGTGTCGCAGGACTTCAAAGTATATTGTTTTCTTACAAACCTGTACGACTATACTCATTGATTCTACATTAGCATTATCTGCCGAGGATCAGGATGCCGCTGATTACATGTACGAGGACTACAGCATGGAGGTGGACTATGATATGCCTGTCCCGTTCACCAGTGCCAACTCCGACCAAGAAAGCAACATTGACGCTAGTGAGTTTACTGACTTAACACAACATATGTCCAGATGGTATGTGGAATAGCCATACAAGTTTCATCTTCGCCACTGAAGACAGTTCGTTAGGCATCAGGCAGATTTGCGGAATCGTAGGGATCGCACTGAACTACAAACTAATCAGTGGGTGATGCAAATGCCGTGCCTGGTTGAAGCATATCTAGAATACCGCTCATGTGATTCCGGGGATGGCTTTCCTTCTGCGGAGATACCTGTTGAGGCTAATGACGCTTCAATGACAAATCTGTCAGGGACGATAAGCGATGTGGAGCTTGTTGATGTTTTTGGTAAGTCTTTGAGCTACGCGCTGAGTGCTATTCTCACTCTTCATATAGGCCGATGAAATGCAACGCTGATCATGTGCCCACACCATATGTTCCCGAATGAAAACCTCATATCTCACGGATACCTGGGCTGCTCCCCACTTTTTCCTACTGTCGCTATCTCCATCTGTACTCTTGCAGCTTTCCATCAAGTGCACCGGACATGTCTGCACTTCAGCATTCAGGCGCAATGTAAAACATTGTGTCATCTTCATCATGTAAGCTGACTTGGCAGGATATGACATGATTACTAACTGTCGCTCAGGTTCCCTACCATCCCTATTTATGTATGCAATTCTCCATCATGTTTGACATCTATCTCGAGATCATCCATCGTGTTGAGGATTCCATTTGCAAAGTTCTTGGCCGAGATTCTCAGGATTGGAGGCTGCGAAATGAGTGTCCAGCATGCTTTTATCAGCTAGAAGGCGAACCTAAACTTCGGTTCGACTGGCTGATCTCCATTGACGGAAACAATAGCCTGAAGCGGTGGGATCCTACTGTATATGGTACGACACCACGTGCAGATTCGCACACCGCGCAATCAACCTACTGGTTAACCGACGAGGAAGTCGGCAGGTTCAAGTATGAGGTCAAAGCCAACAAGGTATCTCCAACACTTTGCTATTTGTCCATTGATTGACTCAAAGACAAAGACTTCAACCAACCCCAATGCCGCTGTTAATGCTTCTGAAGAAGATGACTGGGAGACTAGACCTGACGCAACATCAAACTTATTCAACTGTGTTGATCGCTGGCGCAATGCAAAAGCCGACCAACGTAAGAAGACATTTTCAGTGTTTGAGGAGTCTGGTGTCTTTATTGCCACATGTCAGCATCGCTTCATTTTATTAGCCTGCGATATGATCAAAAGTGGTGAATTGTATGTTTCATTATGACATGATCCTTCTTCAAGTTAATGCTAACAACCCTTTCAGGGCAAAGTACCCTTTGGTGATCGTCGACCGTTTACTCTCGGCATACGGTCCAAATGGTGCCTGTGCATACGACATCGGGCGCACATTTGCCAAAACTGCTGACATCAGTAGCCTGAGCCCACAGATTTGAAATCTCCGCCCATGCTTCATGGTCGGTGCATTTCATGGGCATGCACACAATCGCCTGTGCCAGCTGGACTGGCATCCTATGTATATTGAAGGGGTTGGGAATACTGAGGGTGAGGGCTGTGAACATGTATTCTCAGCTTCAAACGAGTTAGCACGAAGCACACAGCATGCAACAAGGTTTCACCGGCATCAAGCCATTGAACAGCACTTCGCATTTTGGAATGAAGACAAATACGAGGCACTTAGTACGTATCCAATTTGACAGCGTACATATATCACTACTTATATTTGTGTAGTGCGCTTTATTTGGAACCATTACAAGGAGGCTATGGTTGCTGTACACACTCTCAGTAGTGAGCTTACCATTCTCAAGGATACCCTGAAGCTTAGGGATGATGATTTTTTGTGTTTCATCGCCGAAGAACGAGCTTACCTCAGCTCCGTCCAACAGCCTCCGGTGAAGGAGCAGACTAGCATACACTACGTTCAAGTGCTTGATGAGCTCGCAGAATGCAAGTATGTACACCAGTGCTTGACATTTACATTCTATCTGATCGATGAATATCCTCGGAGTGGAATGGACAGCAGCTCATGAAGCTGCCAATAGAGCCCTGAGCAGCATTGCTCCTGGCGATTTCCATATGGCTTCGGTGGCAGTTAATCAAGCCCGGATCCAGGTGGAGCTTGCGTTCATGAAATTACAGAATACAGAGGCATTAGCCACCTACCTACAGGGTTGTCTCGGCCTAGTATCACCTTGGGAGGTTGCTGGCCAAGAGTATAATCATTACAAGGAGGAGGCGACACTCGGCAAATATCGTGACGTGCTAGGGGAATTGGAGCAATTGGTCGTCATGTGCCTCTTCGAACTCGCCAAGGTTTTGATGTCGGACACCAGTATAGTCCTTTTTCTCACCATGAATTATGTGCTAATTGTATGGAAGGGTACAAACTTCGCCAGCAAATCAGCAAGGGACTCCAACGACGATTGGAAGCTATTCGCAAGGCGATTAACTGCTATAATATTCAAGCTGCCATGCTCACTCCGCCACATCCTGCTATTTCATGGAAAGATATTACCCAGTATACAATTTTAGGGGAGTTTGATCTTCTTTGACATGCGTGCGACGATATTCAAGATCAGCAATGGGCTAAACCAGTTGTTTGAGAAGCCACAGCTAAGTTTTTCAAACTCTGTCGAGCAAAAGAAGAAATTATATGGCTGAGTATTGAAATGCGTCGTTTGCAAACAGCCATCCATGACGAGGAGAAGCAAATATCCTCCGTTATCGCAGAGCTTAGTCAATCCAATCCACCACTTGCTCGTGAACTTCAGCGCCTTCACCATTCGTGTTCTGTTATGAATACTCTTCATTTGTATTGCCTGGATCGGATCCAGAAGCAGTACCGAAATGTCGGGCCACAGGGAATTGGAACTCACCTTGCGGAAACCCTACCAATGGACCCAGGAAATGACGAGCCTGCACCTGATAACGGTCCCACATTAAACAAGCCCACCTTCGACGAGTCCACATCCAACGAGCCCGAATTCCATGATGAGAACGAAGGTACCGATGGAGCCCAAGTACCGGGAGATATCTACACACCTGAATATCGGTGTGAAGATCCAGCAACTGGTCTATTCCTCTTTCTCTCTCAATATTCATAGTCTAACTAGCGTGTTTCTTTCAGAATTGGATAGAACAGTGGACGCAATGTTTCAGATGTATATCAACTATCCTGGGGATGACGATATCATTGACGATGAAGAGGACACGGCCGGACTTCAGGCGATCACAGACTTCATGTACGATATGGCGGATTAGTTAGCGATCTTTGTATTCACCTAGGATATCTGTGTATGCATCCATGTATGTATGTACTGTAATGTGTCTATAAACCTCGTAATGTATACATGCCCTTGCAGACATGTGACTCGTTTGAATACCTTAGTTAGCGATTGCTCACGCGCACATTTGTACGATGTGGCGATCGACTCAGCTTGCAATTGCGACGGTCATTCACGCTCATGCTCAACGTGGTACGGTGTGCGGATGAGATGAAGGATCAAGTCAAGAAACAAAACATGGTTGAGGCAAGATGGTATGCTATGGTATGTCTCATCATTCATTGATTTCAGTCTTGACGCACACGAGAGGACGGCTGAACGGCGATGGGACGCGTCAAAATTTTAGCATGTACAGCAGAGTACTCAACACTGGTTTTGGACGGACATGAACATATGGCACGCACAGCGTAAGTGTGCTATCTATCGGTATGTTGCAATGCATCATGAACATGCTTAAGATTGACATAAAGGAGCAGGGCTATCAACGGCACTTCCTCCCACCCTTTCATCACTATGTCTGCCACCACCCATTCCGAAACCACGCCTTCCCAACGTGTCAAGCTTGAAGACCCTCAGCTCTACTTCAAGTTACCGAACTCTTTCAGTATAGCCAGCATGGCAGCCTTATATGCTTTGCCGTTCACGCACGGCTTCAGTAACAACCAGCACCAAGCAGCAATCCGGACCATTCTCAGACATGGAGCACACGAAGATGGAACTCATCATCAGACCAGAACTAGTGGCGGCCTCCACCCAGCATATGCTGGTTTCAATCCTGCGGAAAAACCGGGGCACAAAATGCTTCGTAGAAGCGAGTTGGTTGAGGCTTCACTCGGTGACATTTTTGACACCGTACGGTTGATCCTTTTCTTCATCTCTGTCAAGCTCACTCTTTTGTTGCTAGCTCACCATGCAAGACTGTTTAGATGGTGGGATTTCTCTCCTTTTGAGATGTCCAGGGTTTGAATCAACAGATGGCCTCTCTGCTGAGAAAATCACTGTTGACATCTATGTAACCCCATGCGAGCTCATTGGAAATGACTCGGATCGCATTGGTGGTGATACTGCCATGCTTGCTCAAGCATTCTTTGCGGAATTCATCGTCCCTCACATGCAGCGCTTCACTGAGCATTGCAAGATCGAGTCTGTCCCGGCAATGAAACCTCGCTGTAAGTCCCAGCTATCCTACCGTGATCCCCTTTGCTAATACCAGAGCAGCACTCGCCGATCCCATCAGCCTTGAGGGGCCGCCCCATCTCCCTACATTTCTTAGTGCTCTCAGTGCTTGTATTCAGTGCACTGGGATTAAATTGGAGACAAAACTGGATGCCTCCAGTGATAGCCGTCGCTTGTCAGCCTCCACAGCCATCCGCGAGTTGGCCTTGGTCATTCTGGGCGAAAAAAAGGTCCCAGTAACCCCCAGCCCGAAAAAGGCTCAGCCAGGGCCAGATTCACTTGCAACCCTTCGTCAGTGGCCTATTCGCCAGCGCCGCTATGCTGACATCTTCCTATATGCAGATAACGGAAAAAAAAATAGATCATGTCCCTCTCATGTCCTCTCCTGACACGTCAGCGCATTGTCAAGCTTTAGTGAGCATTGGGCCAAACTCTGATGCCGTACTTGATCGGTTCAATCTCAGAGACAATGTACTTCCTGGATTGCATACGCTTATTATGACAGTGCGGAGCAGCCGTTGGGAAGCGGTGTTGAGATCTGCACCCTGGAGTTTATCATATGAACAAGCTTCCAATTTAGCTGGTGCACTCAATGCTGATGTGAAGGGCACCAGATTTTCTATCACTACGGTATTATTGCCCACTCATTTGATATTGGTATGCAAAGCTAATCGACTCCGTAGAAACTGCACATCTCAGTTCTGGGCATGGCCCTTCGGCTCCTTGGTGTCATGACCCTGTTGTGTATTCTCTACATTCTGGCGCTGTTCCTACACAGCTTGTAGATCGGTAAAATATTTAGGTCAGAATATACCACTCGTTTTCTGGCCCCATGCAACAGTTAAATATCAAACAGGGTGCAACACAACTTGTTCACTCTCCAGACTCGTTTGCTGCCCCCTCTGCTTGCTCATCCCCCCCCTCTGCTTGCTGCCGTCTTGATGGTCTCCCAAGTCTTTTTGTTGTCTAAGACCGGTGTGCGCCGTCGCACTCAGACACCGGTGCATCCACGCAAAAAGGTCACTGTTGTCCTCAGCACAGAGGCACGGGATGCCTTGAGGTGAAGTCGACATGAGAAGGCTGAGAAGTTCCGAAGGGACTTGGATGACGCATGGCAGAAACTTGACCAGGCAACCACGGCAATTGCTGCAAACAACCACAAGAGTATTCGCCATGTCTACAATGACCTTCATGTCAGTCACGCCAGGTACCACTCGTGGAGGAACAAGATCAACGCATGGAATGCATTTTGCTGGAAGAAGCGACAGTCTGGTTTGGTGGTCAATGATGAGAACGCTGGTATTTTTTTTTCTACCACTGTCTTTTCTTCAGATGACTTTAAATTTGTCTCAGCAAAGCCAACCCTGCCTGAGATTGTCCGGAACAACCGCTCGGAATATCAAAAGCTCTTGCCCCCCGACAAGGAGCGCCTTGTTGAAGAATTCAGCGAGGTCAGTGAGGTGAAAGCGACTGGTGCTCGGGTCACGATGCGGTCAAAGGTCAATGACATCACTCACACTCTTAAAGCTGTTGAACAGGAGGTAATGCTTCTCGTGCTTTGCAATGTTTCGCTCACTAACCTCCATCACGCAGCTCCACAAGCTCAAATCCTGTACCAGTGTCGAAACCATGCTTTACACGACACGTGGTACCACAGACCTCCCTCTTCAAGGAGTTGCCTTTGCAATGGAAGGTGTGGAGGACTTCATGGGCACTGTTATGGGCATCGATACACAAGATTTCGTTAGCAAGATGGAGGGCTTTGCAGTCCAAGGTATATGAGGTACATGTCTTCTTCATACAGCACGACTGCTTGCTACATTTGTATCCCTTAGGAGCTGCCCAAAACCACCAACAGCAAGTTTCGCATGTGCACGGGGCTATTCGCCACATCATAAACGAGAATCTATGTGCGTATTATTAGCATGTGATAAGACGTGCTTCATAATCAAATCTTACATAGAAAAAATCACGGGTGATCCGAAAGCCAAGATGCAGTGGGCATACTATTTTCGCAACGTTATCTCTTGCTACCGAGTTGCCATTAAAGGGTGGCCAACAATGGTCCCTTTCACCAACTTGAGTAGTGCCTCAAGTTCGTTGTCTCAGCTGGAGATGTTGCTGCGAAAATGGGAGACGGAGTCTACATACTGGAAGGAGTTGACAGATGAAGAATATGAGGCACTTAGAGGGGAGAGGAATGAACAACTCGAGAGCGGTGAGATTACCGCACCTTCATGCTGTACTCGTTCCGACAAGGGTAAAAAGCGCACACGTGGTGCTGGCGATGCTGATGAAGCTTCAGGGTGCTCTAAAAAACATAAGAGCGCCACAACTGTCAATGAAGATGACGAGGAAAGGGAAGTCCCTACCACTCAGTTAGCATCTCCAGCACCCACTAGTGGTCTGTCCCTTCAAAGTGGCACCACTTCAGACGAAGGTGCCGGTAGTAATGACGTTGCCACATTGAACGAAGGCACTGATGCTGGCAGTGCATCAGACGAAGGTGCCAACAGTAATGACATTGCCGCCACGTTGAATGAGGGCACTGCCAATGATGCCAGCAGTGATGGCACTGTGTTGGGGGGAAGGGCTGCCGTGAGCGGCCAAGGATCTGTTTGACATACGATGAAATCATTAGTTTCAATAATACTTCAGCCTCACTCTTCTAGTCATGTGATTACACCCAACTGTTGTTGATTACATAGAATTGGAAACCTACAAACGTTGTGTTGCAGACCTCAGTGAAAAGAAACGAGCAGAAGCCATTACATACCAAGTGGGAATGCGATCAACAGCCGGACACATCCAAGTACAGAATGATAGAACACCGAACGTGCTTCATGTTCATGCCCAAAGCTGTTGGATACCTAACAGAAAAGGGAACGACAGCAACAGTAGGTAGCAAGGATGATTCGAACACAATGAGCGTAGTTACAGAGGAAATTAGCACGATACAAAGCACACAATAGGTGGAAAGGAGCCTGGAGGCATGGGGCAGACATTCATAGCAAAGTATTCAGCGTGGTCAATATTGACCATGGCAGGGACGGGTAGGGAAATGAAAGAGATATGTGTGGGATGCCGCACGATAGCAAGCAGAGCGCCAAGAGTGCACTGAATGGTGTGGTCGACATTGACAACAGCAGGACAGGTAGGAAAACAAATGAGAGGTGCACAGGGCGTGAAGAGCATGCCGAACAACGTGGTCAACGTTGACGATGGCAGGGATAGGCAGGAAAGTGAAAGAGAGGCGTAGGATGCTGCAAGATGGTGGATAAAGGGCTAAGAGCACGCTGTCCAGTGTGGTTGGCATTGACAACAACGAGGACAGGTAGGAAGCGAAAGAGGGGGGCGTAGGATGCCAAAACACGATAGGTGGAAAGTGGCGTGGGAGCGTGGGTTGGACGTCTATAGCAGAGTGCTGAGAGCACACTGAACGACGTGGTCGACGTTGGCAAGAGCAGGACAAGTAGGGAACAAAAGCAGGGACGTGGGGAACCAAGAGTATGCTGTCCAGCGTGGTTGGCATTGATGATGACGACGACAGGTAGGAAGCGAAAGAGAGGGGTGTAGGATGCCACCAGACGGCAGGCAAAGGGCGAAGAGCACGCTGAATGGCATGGTTGACGTTGACGATGGCGAGCACTGGTAGGGAGGCGAAAGAGAGGTGCATAGGATGCTGCAAGACGGAGGGCAAAGTGCCAAGAGCACGCTGAACAGCATGGTTGATGTTGACGACGGCGAGGACAGGTAGGGGAGTGAAGGAGAGATGCATGGGAAGCCAACCAGTATTATTGGACTGTCAAATTCTGTTCGGGAAACTCCGGATATGGCATGGAGATAGTCAAGCGTGCGCTCCACTGTGCCGAGTCATGCCAAGACCCTTAGAGCTCTCTGCGACTACCAAAGACTAGTAGGATTTGGGGCGTGATTTATTGCTGGTGGTGGGAAAATGAAGCGAAAATGCCTAATGAGGAATGACAACACCCCGCGGGAACATACCTAATTAGGCTGGTAGAGCAGGAGTATTAGGTGTACCTCTAATGGCACAGCCATTGTATTACCAGATCGTACTTGATGATCACGACTTGTGGCTACCATTTTCCCCTTCATAATGGACAATCCCCGGCCTTACACCTTGGATGGGCTTTTGGTTCAAGACTGGACATTCGCCCAGGATGATGAATTCCCTTTCATCACAAGGACTCCTGGATATCACCTAGCGACTGGACATTCCCCTGGACATTTACGTTTCTGTGTAAACACAAGGACTGGATCCTCCCTGATTCTACTCTCCCCGGTTGGCTGTGGCTCATTGCCTCACAGATCCAAGATCTCCTGCCCCAATACCTGCCTTGATGATCTGTAATCATCCGAGATACAGCCTCTGGATTGTAGACTCCAATGCCTGCCCTCAACCAGGACAGCCTCATTGATCCTAGATCACCCAATCTATTGATCCTACTATACCCACTCTGGTTTCTCCCTAGATCACATGCTACACGATGCAATGCATCTTGGACACAGTTATGCCTCTCCTAGAGTTCTATTACCATATCAGATTAGACCAGCCCTAAACTAGTGTACTTGTATATAAGTTTGAGCTGAGCTCAAATAGCTCTCTAACCTGAATCTACTCATTTATATCCAAGGTTCTCTGCTCTCTGAGAGATCTTTGGGAAGACTTCTTGTTCCTTGGACTAGGTTGTCCTTGTACTACTCACTTCCATGCTATCCCTCTCATTGTCATCATTGCCGACCTCAACCTCAACTCGTTTGTCATCTTCAAGACCTCTTGAAGAGTAGCATCTTTGGTTGGAGTTCCATTGCTATAGGTAAAACCATAACAAAAGATTCAGGTCATAGTTGCTAGGTGTTGTTCAACCCTAGCTCTCTCTCTCTGGTCACTGTCCCCCTGTTGCAGAAGGACCAGTCCCCACTACCATCCTAGCCTGCCCAGCAAGTCACCGACACTTAGCTGGATCCCATAGCCATCGGTTGGCACCCTACCCAGCTGGTTACTGTTATTATTGTTGAACAAGAACAAGATGTTCCACAACAGGTACACCCTGCTCAGATCCTCCCCTCTCCGAACTTCCATCACCCTCAATGTCACCAACCCTGTGTTCTTCTATGTTGTACCAGGAAGGCAACCACTCAAGGTCCCTTCTGACTTCATTGAAGTCACTCGAGGATGTTGACGGGAACCCAAGAATGTTGGAAGAAGGACCCTCTCCCTCACCCCTGGAGAATGAGCCTACTGCTATAAGGAGAACCACTGCTTCATCTGTAAACAGGTAGGATGCTTGACAAGAAAGCATCCATGAAGTAAGTTGGACCCCTCTCCTCCAAAGAAGAAGAATCAGCAACCATCAAGGACTCCTCATGTCGTGATGGAGGACTCCATGTCCCCCATCCTCCCAGTCATCCCACCAGTACCAGTCTCTTTCCCACAACAACCCATCCTCCCAAATGAGGATCTGCTCCCCTTCCCATCCCTCAATGACCCCTCTCCCCTCATGGCTTAGGCCCTTGACACTTGGAATGCTGAGACAGAGGCCCACTACCTCAAGGAGATGATGGATGGAGCTTTCCTCCGAGCGGTAGGATCTCAGGAAGCATGGCCTCCCCATTCCCTCAACAGATGGTGGATGGACACTGCTACCCCCGAGACCAACTATTGCCCCCACTGTGGAGAAGGAGAGACGTGCGAGAGCTGCAACCACCCACTGGTCATAGAATATTAGACAATTCGATGGAGAAGAATGGGTTATTACCCATTATTGCCCCTTCCACCAAGAAGACCCTGGTAATCCAAGAGTATAGGTAGCCAACACCTCATTCAACAAACCCTGCCAAGGATGGATCTCGACAGAGCTTGGCAGACTCAACTGAGCTCTGACTGCAACCCACCATGCTGGACGTCCATCACAATGTTAAACTGTCAAAATGTCCAGCATGACAATAAACTGTGAAAATGTCCAGGACAACATTACTGTCTTTTTCAGGTAACTTGGCATGTGGGAAATTTATGTAAAAAAACAGCTCTCATCTTCGGTCGACCATAGCACCTCAACACCCACCCAGATCTCTATGCAAACGATACCATTTGACTTGGAACATCACAGAGAACATTTTCCAGGTAGACCGGTGGTGAAAAAACGAAGTTTAGAAAATTCGAAATCTTAGGGCACTGGGATTTTTGTCCCCAGTAAGTTTCATCTTCCTTCCTGTCATCCAGCACTCAAAACATGTTGCAGACATGCCACAAGGTCAGAAGTCCAGTCCCAAAATCCAATGGGCCATCATATGGCTCTCCAGACTCCTGGATCATGAGCAAATTGCTATGTCCCTCAATGTATCTACTTGCACTGTCAAAAGAATTCACTCGCACTATTGCACATACGGAACAGTTCCTAACCCAGGTGATTATCCAGCTCAGCCAGAAACAAAGCGCCATGGACATCTCCAAGATGTAGATGTTGAGGTATGTTATTGGGGCCAAACAACACTATTGCACAAGAACTAATATATAAATTTCTACAGTACCTTCTAGGTACCATTGAGAAAACCCCAGATCTCTACTTGGATGAACTCCAAGAGATGCTGGACTTATCGTGTGGTGTTCAGATTTCACATTCAATGGTACATATGGAGGACACTTCACAGATTAGGATTCACAATGAAAAAAGTAAGCATTTCTCCACGTTTGTAGTTACTACTTCTGATTTTTTTAGGTTACATGTGTTGTGGCAGAAAGATCTGCACAAAAACAACTTGAGTACCTTGCCAGGATTGGATTGTATGAGGCAGACCAGTTGGTTTTTGTTGACGAAAGTTCTGTGGATCGGTGAACAACTTACCGTGGTCGTGCATGGTCAATTTGAGGTACCAAGGCGCAGCATAAAGCATTTTTTGTACATGGTTGATGGTGAGTTCATTTCAAATTGTTTTAGATTCGTCAATTATTGCTGACCATCACACAGCTTCTCAGTTCTCCCTGCACTGTCACTTCATGACGGTATTTTACATTGTGATGTAGTTGAGGGGTCATTCTGTACAGAGATGTTCACAAGATTTATAGAGCAATTACTCAACAGTATGCAACCCTTCCCTGTGCCAAACTCTGTTATTGTGATGGATAACTGCCAGATCCACAAGCATCCTTCAATCCAGGAACTAATTCGAGCCAGGTATGTGAATTTATCCCACTGGATCAATTTTATGAGTATGCTCAAACTGTTGTATAGAGGAATGCGCTGTGAATTTCTGCCACCATACTCTCCTGACTTCAACCCAATCAAACTTGCTTTCTCTGCAATGAAATATCACCTATGTAGGAATGGTGACTATGTTTGGATGACCATGACAGAAATGTCAGACGAACAAATATATCTCATGCTACTTTGAGCACTCTACTGTATGTCATCTCTCCCAAGGATTCATATGGCTGGTTTGCGCATTGTGGCTACATATAATACCAATTGTTTTCTGCAATGTTGTTTCGTATCAATGTCATTGTTGTTTGTTCACAAGTTTTGAAAGTAAATATTGAGCAAAGTACACTACATCTTATCAATCTGTTTTGCCTCACCATCTGAGTACTCAACATGCATGCCTGCAGCATTGACATCAGTATTGCAGGTGTCCCCTCCTTTCACTGTGATCTAGCAGAATATTTACTACATCTGCACTGCAATAACTGGTAAGTATTGACTGATTGATTGTTTGCCGTGCAATACAGTAACATCATTAGACATGAGGTGTTTGCACCCACGCAAACTTTTTATTGCCCCTTCACCTCTTGCGACCTTCAGCTCAAACAGCCACCAGCCCAGTTCTATGTCTCGTTGAAAGTGCAACACCACCCCAAGGCACTGGCACTTTAGCTCCAGGTGCATTTCCCAGCCACTTGTCAGATGATATATTGCTAATGATTCTGATTCAGCTGCTAAGAAGAAGTCCAGTGGTGCTTGTTCATGCTGCTGTTCACTCAAAACCCACTGTGAATTTCTTCCTGGGGCCATCACATGTGGTAGATGCATGAACAGTGGTCTCTCTGGGGAATGTCACATTCAAGAAAGCCTGCCAGTGACATGCACAACACGTGGTGCCAGTGTGCCACCAGCCAATTCTCAAGCAGCTACCAAGTGTGAGCCTACTTCACATAGGCTTGCTCTCCAGCCCACAGTGATAACACATCAAGGCCCTTCCCCGGCTGCCATACCTAAGCAGCAATGGGGCACCCCCCAGCCAACCTTACGTGCATCCACAGCATGTGGTATTGATCCTATTCCTGAACTCTATGACTCGGAATTCTATGATTTTAGTGGTATGCCCTGCCATGACCCTATTGTGCCAGACTACGACACAGATGTGGCTTCTGTGCTTCCACCAAATCCCCCAGCACAGACCAGTTTTTCCATGCTCTTAGTGTTGATGTCCCAGGGTATTCTGAGTTGGATCTGGATGCATATGGAAGCAGCAGCACCAGTGAAAACTTTGATATGAACGTCTCGAGCGACAGCGACAAATCACAGCCAGCGTCTGAGGAAAACCAATCAGACCTTGAGATGGAACAACTTTTCCAATGACATCCAAAGCTCAACCATGTGGTACCATGCAAGCAGAAGACCAGTGCTACTACCAAGAGAACGACTTCAGCTAAACCTGCCACCTCTTATGACCCAGAGAACTGTTGTAAGTACCCTCTCACCACATTGAATCCATGTGATACTGATTCTCTATCTCACTTTTGTACATACAGTATTTACTATTCGATGTACTGCTCATTGACCAGATGGTGCAAATGTACCATTTTCGATACAATCCACCATCACTCTCGATGAGCTCCATACTGTCATTGCAGAGAAAGTGGAGTGGTTCCCTGGATTGGTCAGGCTTCAATATTGACTGGATTGCAACAAGGCAAAGCAAGGTTCCATGTCTATCCAGTCAGACAATGAGCTTGACATGTTCAAAGAGAGAATGCAACCCCTAGTTGTGCCTCCGCATCTTGCAAATGGAAAGCTGTTGACTCACATGCCAAAGAATCCCCTTGTTCACTTTGAAGATGCCATTGCTGGGGATAACAGTTCAACATGGTCTGGAAATGCTACCAAGGGTGTAAGTTCAAGTTTATTATTGACATTTCTATCCCTAATCTTGTTTGTATTCTTTCCAGGGTGTGAAATGTTCAAGATCATTGGGAGCCAAACAGAAGCCCTCGTTGTCATCTGGTGAAATAGATGGAACAACTTGTTGTACAGAAATCATCAAGCAGCTTCAAGAACGCTGGAAGTGTGAGGTACACTCAAAGGGGCCCGAGAGCCCAACATATTGTTATACTCCAAGTGGTGGTGACGTCTGCTATCCACTGACCATCAGCAATCTTTCATTCTGGGCATTCCAAATCGTAAGTAATCTTCGACTTATTTCATTTTGGGTTTAGTGACAGTACTATGTATGTACAGATGGACGAAAAAGCAACAATAGACAAGAGACCTATTGGTTTATCAAGTCAGACTGTGAAGCCACTCTCGCGCTCATCC